>JASDQU010245353.1:9127-21380 GCA_032191745.1 Picea mariana | reverse complement strand
GTAATGGGATGTGAGGGATGTAAAGAGGTGTTTCTATATTAGGGTGAAGAATCATTACCTGGGGTGGCCTCCGAGGAAATGGGAGTAGGGTCAGAGGTTGCGTTGTATTGATGACTGCATGTTTGTAGAAGGACTTCTTCCTCACTAGTGAGGAGGATAGTGCGATCTGTAGGAGGGCATGGGTTAGCGTATTGTCCTATCTGTGGTGGGGCCAGATGCATCTCTTGTTGGGTGTTCATCACCCCTTAGTGTGGTATGGGATTTTGTAACACAACTGGGGGGGGTTGTTGGACATATTGTTGTGGGGCCTACTAGGGAGCAGGTAGTACTGGGGGATGTGGTCCATTTCCAGATTCTTTCATCCATTTGAAGTCTGCAATTTGGGGGAAATGGTGAGTATAGTGGCCATACTTTCCGCAAAGGGAACAAGGGAAGTTTTTCTGAATATTCTTTTTGTTATTCCCTTGGCATTTGTTGTTATTTCTCCCTTGGGGGTTCTAGTTTCCCATGACAGGTTGGTTCTGCTGCAGTTGGTTCCGGTTTCCTCTTGGTCCGGGATTATTATTTTTTCGGTTTTTTCCTTTATTTTTGGCATTGTTTGACTAATGGGTCGGATTAGTCGTATTCATTTGTTAAAAATTTTGATACTCTTGAACAGGAGAGGGTTGAACAAAATTAACCCCAACATGTGGTTGCCCTTGTGGAGAAATAATGGGTTGGGAAGGACCTGGAAATGGAAAGTACAAATTACTATGTGGTAATGATCCATAGGGTGTATAGGAAGGCGTGGCACTTTCACTGGTTCTTAGGGTGTAAGAAGAGGTAGAGGGGGTACCAGAACTAGGTTGGTCCCTGGGGCATATTGTGGGTGTTGGAGGCGACTCGCTGATGGGTGGAGGAAAGGTCGTGGGGTATGATTGTCGATAAGGGTGGGGAGTATAATAAGGGGGTCCGCCATATGCTGGTGGATATTGAGGTGTTCCATACATAGGTAGTTTTTGGGGGTGTGAATTGTGGTGTGTAGTGGTACCAATCAATCCATTCGCTGACTGAGACGTCCCAGGTTTGTCTTTTCCAAATTGCATGGGTTTCGAGGTGTCAGGTAGTATTGTATATAAATACCCTGACTGTGAATAACTGAGTTCGAACTGTTGGGCCTTTCTGATGGCTTCTTATTTCGATTGGGGGAAGGTGGCAGCCACATCTTTGGCAAGGAGGGAAACAAGTGATTTGAGAAACTATTTAATGCATTGTTGCGGGGTGGCTTCAGCTTTGCAAAGACTACGTCGTTGATTCCATTCGTGAATGTGGTCGGAGATGTGCATGGCAGAAGTTTGTTTAAACTTTGAGAGTAATTCGAGACCGTTGTCATGATGAATTAGTAGTTTAAAGAAGGTCATAAATGCTTTGGCCAATGATTCAAAGGTCACATGGGACCCAGATTTTTCATCTACATACCACTTGGTCGATGGGTCAATGAGTGTGCGTTGAAATAGTCTCAATTGGATAGAGTCGTCCATAATGTTATTGGAGGAGCACCATAAATGAAAGGACATGATATGGTTGTCTGGGTCGTCTCCCACTTTTCCTTCAAACTTGGGGATGTCTAAAGGTATTTTGGTAGGCATTGTAGGCCATGTGGGGTCATGTGATATAGGATCATTAGTGAGTTTAGTGAGATCCGGTATTTTGAGAGAAGCCAAGTATGGTATCTGGGGTTGGGGTGGAAGATTAGTGCCAACCATGGTGGGAATGTTTTGTGTGCCTGACCCCGAAAGAGGGTTTGTTCTGTCCATAGTGTGAATATGGGGTGTACCTGACCTGTGAAGGGGGCTAGATGGAGTTGCACTTCCTCCTTGAGAAGAAGTGTGCCCCCCTCTTCTGTGTAAAGGAGAATGTGGGGATGGTTGACCTTGGGAAGTGGACCTAAGAAAAGTGGAACCAAGCAAAGTTGATCCTAAGACAGTAGCACTCATAGGGGTGTGATAAAGTATGGTTGATGAGTTGTAAAGACTAGGAATGATGGGGATTCTGTGGGTCCCCTATGATGTCCAACTAGAAAAGTGGATGTGTGCGGGTAGGGATGAAACAAAATAAATGAACAAGAGTCTTTATAATTTTTTAACCTTCACAATATACTTCACAATCGTATGAAATTACAAGAGCATCATACATAAATCAATTTGATACAGAAGCATACATGTGGGTAGGTGGATTTTGTCTATGTGGAAGAACAAAGAAAACAAATTCTCATGTCCTAAAAGACATAACTTCCTTCCTCTCAAATAGCACTGGACCTTCCAATAGCACTCGACACTGGGGTATGAAGCCACCAGAAGAGGAACTAGTGAAGGATGAAGTAATCAGTTATAATGAGGGGTAGAGGGTGCATATCTCGAAAGAGCTGGCGAAAATTTTTAATAGCCACACAAAATCCGATCAAGGTGCAATTGCAGCCCACAATTTCCACCTGGGTATATGTCCTATAATTTGGTCACTAGGTACCTCGTTCAAAGTGTGACATTTAGATTTTTGGCCTAAGAAATGGGTCACAGGCTGGATCCCGTCCAAGAGGTGGGTGCCTCAATGGGGGACACATGAAAAACCGGACCTCTACCTTTGACCCTTCACATGTATCTCCATTCCTTATGGTGTAGGAACACTTGACTTGGAAGATTTTAAAGTTACATATTTGACAACTTCTACTAGTTTGAAGATGTAAGAACCAGATTATGGGGAGTTATTTGGATGCCTATCCCTAAGATCCTACCTATACTAAAAAAATTATTTTGGCACCTCCTATGGAGGAAACTTAGTGAGTTCTAGAAAAATTTTAGATGTGGTTGTTTGAGAGATTGGGGGTGTGAGCCAATCTCGTTGAAATTAAGTGGGAGTGTATAGTTTCGTCAAGAAAGGGGTGGGGTGTTTCGGAATCCCTTTGGATGAAACTTACTTCAACCTCCACGTTTGGAGATGGAAACTATGTGAGCGAGTGACTTTATGTGTGAACAAGTGAAAGTGTGCCAAAATTTTTAATAAATTGGGTGTCACCTTGCTGCATGTGGACTTCATGTGGTCCTTACAAGTATTGATTACCTAATTAACTAAATTCCATTGGTACAACCTTGCGGAATTTTAAAGTCCCTAGGAAACTAGCATGTGGACATGTGGGTCCTTACTATTCCTTTAACTCCCTAGTGCGATTTAATCTAAGAAAGATTTGAAACTATCCTAGATTGTGCATGTGTGGGCATGTATGAGCCCGTTACAAAACCTTTAAACTTCACTAGTGATTTAATCTAAGAAAGTAAACTTCAATCACTATCCTATCTTTGTAGCATGTGGGCATGTATGGGCCCTTACAATTTTAAGATGTGTTTGAAAAATGAACTAAGAGGAGTCCCGAGGGGGATGTTGTCCTCTCCTAAAGATTTCATCTCTTTTAAGGGAGATGATATTTTCCCTCAATATCTTTTTGATTCTCAAGGGCACTTTGGGGTGCGAGAGAAGAGCATACTCAAAAATTGACATCCAATTTCTGGTCCCAATGCAAGTTTTGTATGTGATACAGAATGATTCCAACTTAGACTTTAATCAAAGCAAACCATCCATGTGGAAAAAATGAAAGAAAAAGAGGAAATAATGATTATAACCCCTTAAGTGCCTATGTTTTGACTAATCCCTTCATATGGAGAGGGTATCCAAGTGTCATGTTACAATATGCATGAAATCAATTTTGAGAAGGCTATGGGCCTTCAACAGATCAAAAAAACCCTTACAATATTTGATTTTCTGGGTAGATGCACGAGTCTCAAAGTAGATAGAGGCACATTGGGTGTCAATGTGCAAATTAAAAATGACCTTTGGGTGCAATGTGAAAAGGGCACTGAGAAACATAGGGGGTTTCGTGCACCTGCTCAGAAGACGTGTCTGTGGGTTATAAAACCCGTGCACTTGTTGTTACATGGCCGTGAAAGAAATTCTGGATGAAATTATCTCAACTCAGCTTTGAATTTGGTTTTTTGTAGGTCAGCTTGGGCCAGTTATGGTTCCTGTAAGTTAAAGAAACAAAAGGAAGAGCTAAAATAACCCAAATGGGGGAGGAAATTGATACCTTTCCCCAGTGGAGTCGCCAATCTATTGTGTCTCTTTTGTCACCTAAATGAGCAAAATAGAAATGCTTACAAGCCTAGTTGGGTTAGCTAGGAAAGAGAGCAGTGAATGCAAGAGTTATAAACATCAAGCATATAATATAAACAAAAGACTAAATTAAGAACAATAAGAAAAACTAAACTAGAGTGCATAAGGACATTAGAATAATAAAAAAACAACATTCATGCCACCAATGGAAAGGATCGTATTAGTGGAAAGAAAACACCAAAGAGAAAGGGAGACTTATGGGCCTCCTCTTCCTCCAAGGGAGGGCTCTTGAATACCCAAAGATTTATCTCTTATTACAAGTAACAAACTAGAAGGAAATGGTGAAGAAATTCCAAAGCACATTCACTCAAGAGGTGATATGAATGGCTAAATGAAATGGTGCTTGTATGCTCTTGACAAGGAACGAGGATCCTCTAAGAGAATATAGGCAGCATAACAATACAATTGAATTCCTTGAAAATATAGTGCACCCATGGCCTCTTTTTATGGCATAGCTTTGAAGCATTATGCAACTAGTTCTTAGTGTGAACAAGGGTCCCTTTAGGGCACCTTTAGGTCTTTGACCAGCCCCCCAGTCGGATTCATCCAAGATTTGGGTGTCAAATTGACTTGGAAGCTGAACCAAAAGTGGGTGGAAGGATGAACAATATCATAAATGCATTTTTTTGAGGTGTGAATGTATTTTTGCCTCCACAGTCGTGCATCGAGCGCATGTGTGCTTTTCTGACGTTAGCTGACTATTGCGCGTGCCCGTGCGCCTTGTGTAGTTTTAGCGCATGCTGATTTTATTGTTGGTTGTATAGTTTTGGACCTTTTGGAAATGCATTTTTGGTCCATGAGTGAACTAATGACTGTTTTGAAGATGCTGGATTCATGTAACCATTTGCGGATGAAATTATGGTGATAACACTGGGCTATGACCAGATGCCAAGACAATAAGTGCCTATTTTGGATATGCCACAGGGATCAGTGGTCCTCGTTCCTTGTCAATATCAAAGAACCATGATTACTTCGGCCTTCGAGCTTCGACGAATTCCAAAACACCTCTCCCAAGCTCCTCTAGAGCACCAAGTTTTTGGACTGCGTGATCTTATTCCATGCATCCGTAGAACATCAATGGTTCTAATTTACTTTGCGAATTCACGCTTCGGCAAATTCAAAAGTACTCACAAATGAAAACCTCTGAAGCACAATCCTTTTAGAGTGTTAGATATTCTGACACATGCCCTCCTCTATTCAACGGTCACGATGGACTCTGGTGCTTCCCCCTTCGAGAGTTATCCATCCACATGACCCCACTTTCTCTAATGTGGTTATCCTCCGAAATGAAGGATCTGTTGACACCTTTCCTCTACTGACAGGCGACTCCAATGAACTCCAACGCTATGGCATTCAGGATTTCTTTCTCTAACCATCTCCAATTTTATCGTGGAGTGACTTTTCTATGAATTGGGAGATATTTTTCCATGTGTCCTTTTCCAACGAATGGCTGGGATGACTTTGGGACTCTGGCCTTCAGGAATCCTCATGCCTTCACACTTAGATTCTCCTAGCATCAATTAGATTTAGGCCGACCACAACCTAGATCTGATGGGTCGACGATATCCACGTAACCTAGATATCTACGACTCGTAACTTCCGCTGAAGGTTCCCTCGGGTTCCATTGTTAGGCCACTTCGAGAGGGACACCTGACAATCCCGTCACTCAACATATGGTCTCCCACATGATCTCGACGTTAATACTCACATCCCCACCAATGAACAATAGTGAGGGATCCTGAAGGATCCTTAGATCCACGTTCCACAGTGATTGAAAGGCCCCAACATGCTCACTCTTTATCTGAGGGCTCAATATCCGCAATCAAAAGTACTCTCCCAACTTGATCTAATCATGGTCGTTGATCCTCCATCCCGACAAGATCAATAGCATTGATGAATTGCGGGCCATGAAATATCACGTCTTCTAATTTCACCTTCATGCTCTGCAATGATTCCCCACCATCGATCTTCATCCACAAATCAACAGTTCACGGCAATTTCGGGGCCCAATCTCCTCAATCTGGGAAGTTCTCTCCTGACTCTGTCTAATTGTGGTCATTGATCTTCCATATCCAATGATATCAACAATGTTATTTGATTGCGGGTCTTGAACTAGCACGTCTGCTAATTTCACCTCTGCGCTCCACAATGATTTCCAACCATCAATTTAATCGATTTACTCTAGTGGGTTTTTGAGTTGTTATGACGAATGAGATAGGTTTTCCTCTCGATGAACGGTTTGCATTCATCTCTTCAATTAGGTTCTTGATTCATATATGTCTCTTGTTACTCAGGGGGTTCGGGTAATTTTGACTATCGTGAAGTTTGACATTCTAGGCATCGAACTCTTGAAACTCTGAAACCATTTTGAACTAGCTCCTTTCAGGCTTAGCGCAGGGTTCCTAGACCCAGGTCACATGGACCTTCATATGAATCTTGGGATGTGAACTCTACTCTTAGTCGGGCTTGATTTAAGGCTGTGGGCGTGAGTTCAAGGTCTCTCAGACTACTAGTTTGAAGGAAACGTCTTGCTAGATTGCAGAACCTTAAGTTCTGAAACTAGGCGGTGTAAACTCATGAGGTTATAGAGACGGTAGCAGTGCCAAGAGGCTTGCTTTTATTTTGGAGCTATGGGGTAGCTCCCTGGGTAAAACACCTTTGAGAATTAAACTGGAGCACATGGGAAAAACAGAATCACAATTCCTCAAGGAAACCAATGTATTTACATGATTTCACCTTTTCAATGCAGAACCATTTATAGATAAGTAAATACATGCATGCAACTATTAATTCTGAATTCAACACATAAAGTATGGAAAAACTTATCAGAACTAGATAATGTGAAGAGACTAATAGAAAGGGTTCCCGTTTCCACCCAACCATAGGCTCAGTCACTCCTAATGTATTTACCACTAGCCATCCCCGAGCTAGACCACGATGCTTTTTGATTGAATTTCTTGTTTCGACTTAGAAATAGATAAGGATGAAGGTTACTCTCCTTCTCTCATCTTAGTCTCTATTTCCCGCGATAAGAACACACTCTTTTCACAATTCTTCCTCGAATCCCAAGCCATCCTCTCTCGTCTTTGCACTCTTCATATCTTTTTCCTCTCTGACCCCCATGGTTTCCTTTCTTGCATTTCCCAGCAAGATTTTGTGTGGCCCGAATTCCCAGTCCGTCGTCATGTCTGGAAGCATTACTAATGGGCGGTCTACCCCATCCCCTCATTAAATTTTAAGGAGGTCTTCCCACCGACCAGCCTGATTGTAATTCATTCCTGGGTCAGAGGGTTGTTCTGATCCTGAGAAATTAAATCCAGTAAAGTACTGGTTCGGTGGAGGTTAACGCAACCATTCTTGGTCCCCTCCACCATCTTTTCATAGCATTTGTGGTCTCTCTTAGCAAATCCCCTTTCCATTAGTCATGCAACACGTATCCATTCTCTATTAAAATAACAAAATTTACATTCATTTACCTTTTATAGAAAGGTCCATCAAATCAAACATTCACACCTTTGTGTTTTCCATAGTTCCTTGGCCAATATAGTTATATTTACAAACTGGGTGAAACATGGTGTTACAATTCCCTCTCCCTTAAAGAAACATCATCCCCTATGTTCTATCTGTCAACATGATATGTATATACAAGAGTAAACAAAATCGGAAATGCATGTTTCATGGCATCCTCCATTTCCCACGTAGCCTCATCTGGGCCAAATTGTTTCCACTACACCTTGAAATGTGCAATGGTTTGGTTCCTGAGTGAGGTTTCCTTCCTATATAGTATGCATTGAGGTTCTAGTAGGAATTCTTTGTCTGAATCCACCTAGATCACAGACCAGAAAATTATATGATTAGGATCATGTACATATTTCTTCAATAATGAAACATGAAAATCATTATGTGCCTTTATTTTGGGAGGGAGTGTTAACCTATAGGCTACAGGTTCCACTCTATCTTAGACTTCAAAGGGTCCACAATACTGAGGTGCCAGCTTGGCACAAGCTCCCATTCTCAGACAAATATTCCTATGTCTAACTCTGAGATAGACATGGTCTCCTGTATTGAACTCTTTGGGGGTTCTCTTCAGCATAGCTCTTATGTCTATCCTGAGCAATTTTCATATTTCATTTTATCTGAATCACTTGTTTATCCATTTCTTTTAGCATGTCCAGTACGATTGAAATTCTATCCACTGGATTACTCCATTTGATGGGAATTTTGAATTGTCTACCATAGAGGGCTTCAAAAGGGCTCATCTTTAGTGACTCTTGATAACCATTGTTGTAGGAAAATTCTACCAATGGATGGTAGTCTTCCCACTTCTTAGATTGATGCATTACATGCATCCTTAACATGTCTTCTAAGATTTGGTTTACTCTTTTTGTTTGTCCATTATTTTGGGGGTGATAGGTTGTGCTAAACAACAGTTTAGTCTCAAGAGAATCCATCAAGGATTTCCAAAAGCTTGAATTGAATTTTCTGCCTCTCTCGGATATAATCTCTCTAGGAATGCCATGTAGTTTGAATATCTACTTCATGAAGATGTTGGCAATATCTATTTCCTTGCAAGTTGACTTGACAGGACCGAAGTGAGTATACTTACTCAATTTTTCCACTACTACTATGATGGAATCATTATGCTTAGTCGATCTTGGTAATTAAGTGATGAAATCCATGGAAATGGTTTCCGATTTCCATTCTTGAATTGGTAGAGGCTATAAAATCCCTACCGGGTGCCAATTTTCTGTCTTAACTTGTTGGCATTCTAGGCACTTAGCTAGATAGCCAGCTATGCCCTTTTTCATTCCATGCCAATAGAATTATTTCCTAGTGGTCTTGATCATTTTCTAATATCCTGGGTGACCAGTATATGGTCTCTTGTGTAGTTCATCTATTATGAACCTCTTCATGTCATCATAGCTTGGGATATACAATTTATTTCTGTAGGTCAACAGGCCTCCATCGAGCATCTGATATCCTTCATACTTTATCCATGTGGGGTATTGACTTAGGTATGAGGCCACGGTATTAAAGAATGCATATGTTTCTTGTGAATTCCTAATTCTTTATCTAACATTCGTTTCATGGGTGCTTACTTCTTCTAGGTGAATAGTTTTCACACTTCTGCTAAGGGCATCAGCTACCCTATTTTCCTTCCCTTTGATGTGTTTGATTTGGAACTCGAACTCACTAAGGACATCCATCAACAAATATTTTCTAGCATTGAGTTTTGGTTGATCAAACAGGTGCCTCAACACATAGTGCTCTGTCATAAGTACAAATCTCCTACCCAAGAGGTAATTCCTCCACATATTTAAAGCATGCACTATGGAATCTACCTTTAGATCATGGGTCACATAATTTATTTCATGCTCATTCAATTTCTTGGATGCGTAGAAAATTACACATCCCTCTTGCATAAGGAATCCTCTGAGTCCTTCCTTGCAGGAATCTCTACACACAAGGAAGTCATTATCAGGGTCTACAATCTTCAGCATAGGTGCATGGATCAGGAGGTATTTCAGTTCCTGAAATATTTCTTCACATTCTGATGTCCAAGTGAATTTAACCCCATTTTTCTGGAGGGTAGTGATTGGACAGACAATCTTGGAAAATCCCTTTATGAACCTTCTCTAATATCCCTCTAAGCCCATAAAGAATCTAATACTAGATACATCCTTTGGGGCATTCCATTCGATAATAGATCTGATCTTGTCAAGGTCTACTACTACCCCTTCTTTAGAAATGAAATGGCCCAAGTAATTCACTTGCTTCTGGAAAAAGTCACACTTGCTAATCTTAGCATATAACTGATTTTTTCTTAGTACTTGAAGAACAAGTCCGAGATGTTCTTCATGCTATTATTTTTTCTTGGAGTATATTAATATATCATCAATGAAAACCAATACAAATTTGTCTAGGAATTTTCCAAGTACATTGTTCATCAAGCACATAAAAGTGGCAAGGGAATTGGTTAGTCCAAATGGCACCACCACAAATTCATAGTGACCATACCTTGTCCTGAAGGTCGTTTTGTGGATGTCTTCATCCTTGATTCAGACTTGATGATATCCATACCTCAAGTTAATCTTTGAGAAAATGGAAGCACCCCCTAATTGGTTGAACAAGTCATCCATTCTTGGTAAGGGGTACTTGTTCTTTATGGTTGCCTTATTGAGTTTTCTAAAATCTATGCACAATCGGAGCGTTCCATCTTTCTTTTTCAAAAATAAGGCTGGTTCTCCCCATGGAGACAGATTGGGTTGGATGTAACCTTTTTAAATCATTTCTTTTAGTTGTATATTGAGCTCAATTATCTTGGGTGTACTCATCCTATAGGGTGTCCTAGACACTGACACTTCTCCTGATGCAAGTTCTATCGAGAAGTCAATGTCTCTTCTCGGAGGTATACCCAGTACCTATTCTAGAAGCAGGTATCTATACTCTCTCAATATGGGGTGGTCCTATAGGTTTGGTTTTTCATCCTTAATATATTCCAACACCTGTATTGCATATAGAGGACATCCCTTTCTGCAATACTTTTTCATTTGAAGGGATGATATTTGTCTCTTTGAGACAGATTTCTGAATCCCTTGGAGGGTCATATTTCCCCCTTCTTCATTTACACATTCTAAATTTTTATGGTAACATTCCAACTTAGTCTTATAAGAAGCCAACCAATCCATACTAATCAACAATTCATAAGATCCTAGGGGAAGTATGTTAAGGGTTGCTTGGGTGGGAAACCCATCCATGATGAATTGGCAAGCGGGTAAGACATTTGTTACTTTTCTTTTGGTTCCAGTGGCCAGATGTACCAACCATGGCTTAACATTTCTAACTGGTTGCAGTTTACACTTATTAATAGTCTAAGGGGCCACATAAGTCAAATTAGAACTAGGGTCAATTAAAATAGAAACTAGACGGTTGGCGATCATACCTTCCATCTCCACCACTGAAGCTTGGTGATCGGCTTGTTTATTATCCAAAGCCGCATAAATACATGGCATGCTCCTAGCCACATCATTGAATTTGGTAGATTCTTGGATGTTGTATATTCTCCTAGTGTTCTATTGTCTGTATGGGTAATCTCTCAGCAGATGTTATTCTCCGCAACCCCAACATTTCAAGGGTTCTCTCTTTGGGTTATGAGTCTTTCCTAGGGTTGATCCAAAAGTTTTATTTCCACTATGGGAGTGGAAATTATGTGTTGTAGGAAAATCTCCCTGTGGACAGGTAGATTACCTCTTGAGAGATATACTCTTAACTCTAAGACAAAAGGTGCTTAACATGGACACTGACTTCCTTTTAGATCTAATCAAAATGATGGGAAAAAGAGAAGGAGGAAAGCATGTACCTTATGAACGTCGTTTGTCCTTGCAAGTTCCAGGATGTGCTTTGATCTTGAGCTCTTTGGTATATCCTGCAAGACAAACAAAAGTACAAACAACTTCCTACTCTATTGATATTAGCTAAAACATAGATCCATCTATTGTATACAAACTTATATGGAACACGTACAAGTTTGAAATAAACAGGCAAAGCATTGATTATATTGATGAGAATAAAGTGTTACTTATAGCCATGGATGTAGTGTAGCAGCTTCACTAAGCTCTCCTTGTCCAAACCCTTGCTTAAACAGTCCACACACAAAATGTTGATGTTCCAATACCACTCGTGATCAAAATCTGCTTGCATAGCATACCAGAGGGTGCTTGCATAGCAGAACAAGTCAGCCTTCTATTTTCAGATCAACTCATGAGATCATAAGTTTGGCATAATTCTCAATCTCCATTCCCCCCTCCTCCATGGAAATCCCTCATTACATAATATTTGGAGACTTAACCACCACAGAGAGAATCTCTCATCAAATCCACTAAGAAAGGGATCTCTAATATATTTAGGGAGAAAATATCTCTTAAGGATTTTGGGGAGGAAATATCTCTCAAAGATTTTAAGGAGGAAATATTTCAACCATCCATGAGATTCTCCACCTTCCCTAAAAAATAGTAAACCAAATGTGAGGTGGATTCTCACACTTAATTACTTT
>JASDQU010245352.1:82634-98476 GCA_032191745.1 Picea mariana | reverse complement strand
TATTTCTGCTGAGGGGTGTTTGTTCTTGTGTCCAAACTGTGACCTTTTTCTTTTGACTATTGGCCTTCCTGTGTAAGGGTTTTGTCCATAACTTTTATGTGTGAGGGTTTGTATGCATTCACCTACTGTTAGTGTAAGGGTTTGACAGTGTGAGGTCTTTGTGGCCCTATACCTTCGGTGGCAAGAAAGTTTCTTCATCTATTGGCAAAGGGATCCCACCTATAAGTTGGATCTATGAACTGAACCTTTGTCTGAGCATAATTCAAATGGTTCTACATCCTTCTTGTTGGCTGTGACTTCTTCAGAGGTAAGGATCAGAACAAGGTATGCTATCTATCCACCATTTTCAGATCTGGTATATTGTTTTGAGTTCTATACAGTCTGATCTATCTAGATCTATGTTCCAGCATTAACAGTTATTAGATCTAAACGATATATTAAGTTTACCTCTCTGTTTCTACAGTTTGATTGATGGTTTAATGATCGGATTAGTTTTGAGTTTAGATTTGCATGTCTCTATCTATTTTGAGTTTAGATCTGTATGTCTTTATCTAAGTTGAGTTTAGATTTGTATTTGATTCAGATCTATATTACAGTCTTACTCTTTAGATCTCTTAGATCTGCACGAGTAGTAGAGATTGTTGTCTAAACTCTAGATCTAGTTGTTTTACTCATCAAATTTTAAAAAGATATTACTGTCATGCTTTACTACACAAATTCCAACATGGTTTCAGAGCTAAGGGCGTGAAAAGAGCTCAAGAAGAGTAAAGTCTTGAGCCTACGTAGATCCTACTCTGGGAATTTGTTTTGCAGATCAGAAAACTTGAGAAAAGGAACAGGGTTTCCATCCTAATAAGCTATAAGGTGAGCAAATATCTTTACTCCCCTTAGCAGTTTTTTTTACCTGTAATCTCTTGGAAACTTAAGCACTCAGTTATGCTTTGGAAAGGAACTTAAGTCATTATGAAAACAGATTGAACCTAAGGTAGTTCAATCTCTAGCATATGTCCTTACCAACAGGTAATATTTCTTGGAATTGTTTCTGCATCTTTTAGCAAGTGAGATTTGATTAAAGGTTTGAATCACTGTGGTTATGTCTATGGCTGTGATCAAAGTACATACCTATTTAGCATAATAGTTAAGAGCTTTCTGTCTTGGATCAAAATGCACAACAGATATAAACTCATCCTTGTCACAATACTAAACTGTCATCTTAAATGCATATTAAGGTTGACCACTGTAACCTGCATGTTCTCCCTGTCATTTTTTAAATTATTGATCAAGCCTCTTGACAAGAAGTTATCCTTTATATTTTTTGGACTGATTGATATAAAAGGGGGGCAGTGAATGATCTTGCTTATTGACTTGTACTCATGTGAGATGCAACTTTGAATGCCTAATTGATCTTTTGTGGAGTGTCTAATGCGAGTTTGGGAAAGTTTCCTTGTCAAGAAAATCTAGAGGACAGGATCCATTATCTCTGAAAGAGACTCTTAGTGAAGTCCCTAGTTTACCTTTGATCATCTACTGATTTCCAAGATTTTTTTCTACTGTTTTGACTGAAAATTAAATGACAAACTCAGTTGAGAGAAGGTAAGATTTAGTCAAAGGACTGATGCAAAATGCTTGGAAATGTAATCATCATCTTAAGATGATAAGTGATAGTTTTTAAGACTTTTTATTGCTACTGATGATTGATAAGTACTCAACTTTCATTTAATAAGCTGTTGATAAAATACAATGTTTTTAACTGAACTGCTGGTAATGGGATTCTTAAACTGTGAAATTGACAACACCTTATGCATCCTCATATTTTGTATTACAAAGAGTAAACAAGTCTTAAAGTTGACCACAATACATTGAGTGGTAGAATCTCAAAAATGACTTTGGTATTTAGCTTTGAATGGGATGACTCTTGACAATGCAGTCTTTGACATATTGTTTGATTATGGATGAATATACACAGGACAGTAAGATATTCTCCTAAGGATATTAAAGTTACTTGAACTAACAGATTTATTTCTGCAGAAGTCCTGGTTAATTTGAGTCGGTAGCATGACACGAAGTTCATGCATATCTCAAGCCTAAGCAAGTTTCATGGATACTTCATTTACATGACTACAAAAGATGAGATTACCTTGCTGTCATCTCTATGTACCCATGTCTAAACTGAATACTGTCAGAATCTCATATTTTCTTATAAACAAGGAAGCTATGATCCCAGCACCTACTTATTTTTGATAAAGGCTAAGTCTTTCTCCTTGATTGGAAACCTAGTTGTCCGTTGATCTTTTATGAAAGACAACATGTAACCTTGGGCTATTTCCTTAGTTAAAGAGTCCAACATTTTATCTTGGTAGATGGGGTAAATTTTGTTTTGAGGAAACCCTACTGATATCATTTTTGTAATTAAGTCATTATCCTTGGCACAGGAACTCAGAAGTCTGACTTAGCTTTTCATTTTTTGAATCTCGTATTCGCACCAAGAATATCTTGAAAAGATATGACACCTGATCAGAGTCAAAAGTCTGTATAGGTTCAGAGGGAGCAAATTGACAGAAAGGCAGATTTTTTAGACTCAGAGGGAGCAGTCTCTGAATTATGAGTTAGTCCTTGACCTACAACAAAATTGGCAGCTTAATAGAATCCAGGGATTCTATTAGTTCCCTTGAAAGGAAACCAGCCTGATGCCGAGAAATACTAAAGAAAGCAGAAAAGCTTCCAACACCTAAAGGCACTTTCACAGAAAGCAGAAACCAGATAAGTACTCTGGTCCTTTAGATGAATTGAATCTTATGATTGATTCAGAACCTTCCACAATTGAAATAAGGGAAGTTGCTGTGACAGAAAAGAATGATGTATGGTCTATGTTTTCAAAGAACTCGTAATAAATCAGTGGGAACCTCCATCGTCTTATAAAATAAAGCCTATATGGAGGGTATATTTGTGACTCGTGAAAGAAGGGATGACCTATGACAAGATCCTTACCTTCATCAGGATCCTTTTGTCGCTTTCTTGTTTTTGGATACTTCATCTGACAGATGTTAAGATTTTCTTCTCAAACAGTGAAGTTAAACAAGAGGCTATCCATGAAAATAACCTCATGGATTATAACTCTGAGAGCTCAGTATGACAGAATCTTGGGATCATCCTTATATGAAGATTGTTCAAAATCCTCATCTGTTCCTTACAGAAAAAGAATTTTTTATATATAGCTCAGACTAAGAGGGAGCTCTTCTGAAGAAGTTGAAATGAAATACTTGGATCTTTTACATTACTGAGCTTGGAGTTTTTGGCAGAAATCAGGAGAGATATTTCTCTCACAGGGAAAATATGTAGTTGATGTGCTTCGCAGTTTTGGCATGATGGACTGCAAGTCCATGAGCACACAAATGATGTCTAATCTAAAGAATCTACGAGATCAGGCCACAAGTTCAGATCCAAAAGTTCCCACCTTACATCGACAGATCATTGATTTATCTCGTACATACGAGAACAAACATCTGTTATGCGAAAAATGCTCTCAGCTAGTTCATGTGTGAACCAAAACATTTACATACAGTTACTGTGAAACTCATTCTGAGATATGTCCGGGGACTATAGCTTATGGTCTCAGATACACCTCAAGTAGAGGTGTATTGCTCCATGGTTTCACAGATCCAGATTGGATGGGAAGTACAGTGGATCGGAAGAGTACTTCCGGTTATTGCTTCAGTTTGGGTTCAACAATGATTTCCTGGTTCAGCAGGAAACAGGGCTCCGTAGCCCAAAAGCACTGTAGAAGCTGAATACATTGCCGCTAGCGCTGCAGGCAGAGAAACAGTGTGGCTCAGGAAGCTTCTCTCAGACTTGTTCAGTTCAGAGCTTGAATCCACAGTCATTCACTGTGACAATCAGAGCAGTATAAAGCTCACTGAGAACCCTGTGTTTCATGACTAATCGAAACACATTGATATGAGATATTACTATGTCCGGTACATAGTTCAGAAGAGCGTTCTCAGCATTCAGTTTGTTTCAACAGCAGAACAGATAGCAGATATTTTCACCAAGTCACTGTCAAAGTTTGTATACTTTCGTGACAAGCTTGGTGTAGCTGAGAATGCCTCTCTTGCTGAGAGGGAGTGTTAAATTTATAGCAGCTGCAAGAGCCATTCTCCGAAAGGATGGTAAAGACCCTAGCTGAGGTCTAGGGCCCCCAGTGTACTCCTGGGGTATTTGGTCTGGGACCAAACAGTCAGTGCCATGGCAAAAGACCCTTCTTAGGGCCCCCAGTATATGACTGGGGTTCTTAGTCTAAGACTAAGCAGCTAAAGCCCCTAGATATGTCTAGGGCCCCTGGAAATGTCCAAGTTACCCATGCCTGAGGCATGGGTTGATCCATGGTCTTGTACCATGGTGGAAAAGACCCTTGTAAGGGCCCCCAGTATACGACTGGGGTTCTTGGTAAAGAACCAAGTAGTAAAGACCCCTGAGAGGGCCTCCAGTATACGACTAGGGTTCTTGGTCTAGGACCAAGCAGTTAAAGTCCCTAGATAAGCCTAGGGCCCCTGGAAATGTCTAGGGTACCCATGCATACGGCATGGGTTGATCCTTGGTCTCTGACCTTGGTGGATAAGACCCCAGGAAAAGTTCTGGGGCTACTTGATCCTCTATCAAGTATTTTGATGGTACATGACCTTCCTTGAAGAAGGACACAACCACATGAGGGATAAGTCCTATATGCAGTGATGATAAAGTAAGAGGTTCACCATGTTGAATGAAGGAATAAGTATTGCCACCTAGACAACCCTCTCTTACCCTTACTTGTGTTTGGTTTGGGGTTTTTATGTTTTTAAGAGTAAATTATATTTAATTTATATCATGTTTAAATTACCTAATTTAAACATGATATTTTAATAATATTTTTAATCTAGTCTTGCCCTAACCCAAACTATAAATAAGAACCCTTACCTCCCCTTTCTATCACTTGAATTTTCTTATGTTTTGTTGTGAGAGAATTCTCTTCAAGCTGTGGCCCCTTTTCTGTTGAAGCTTCTTCTTGGTGCGGCCTCCCTTGATTGTTACTGCTGTAGGGTCCGTGAGGTGTGACTGTAGTTTCTTTGGAGGAGAACTTGGAGCGGCCTCCTCTCAGCTTGTTGTGTGAAGGTGATGTGGGTTGCGTCTCCTTCTATGAGCTGGCTGGTAGGTGCAGCCCTCCTATCTGCTGTGTGGAGTGAGTGCAGGGTGGATCTGTCCTTCCCATTGCTGTTGTGAAGTATGTGACTCGACTCTCTCCTTTGCTGTTGTGAAGTATGTGACTCGACTCTCTCCTTTGCTGTGTGGGTGACTAGGTTGCGGCCCCTTCTGTTCTGCAGTGGTGTGACTAGGGTACAACACCTCTTGCTTTTGCTGTGGTGACTCTTAGGGTGCGGCCCCCTTTGCTCCTGCTATGGTGACCCTTAGGGTACGGCCCCTTTGCTCCTGCTATGGTGACCCTTAGGGTGTGGCCCCCTTGCTCCTGCTATGGTGACCCTTAGGGTGCGGCCCCTCTTCCAGCTGTGATGAGCTTGTAGGGTGCGACCCTTCTTAATTGTTGTGAGGGCTAACAGTGGTACAGACTTTCTTCATAACAGTTGTGAGGGTTGATAGTGGTGTGGCCTCTCCTTGTGACTTCTGTGTAAGCTGACTGTGGTACAACCCCTCTCCAAATGACTGCTGGGATACGACTGTAGGTGCCATCCTTTATTTCTGCTGAGGGGTGTTTGTTCTTGTGTCCAAACTGTGACCTTTTTCTTTTGACTATTGGCCTTCCTGTGTAAGGGTTTTGTCCATAACTTTTATGTGTGAGGGTTTGTATGCATTCACCTACTGTTAGTGTAAGGGTTTGACAGTGTGAGGTCTTTGTGGCCCTATACCTTTGGTGGCAAGAAAGTTTCTTCATCTAGTGGCAAAGGGATCCCACCTATAAGGTGGATCTATGAACTGAACCTTTGTCTGAGCATAATTCAAATGGTTCTACATCCTTCTTGTTGGCTGTGACTTCTTCAGAGGTAAGGATCAGAACAAGGTATGCTATCTATCCACCATTTTTAGATCTGGTATATTGTTTTGAGTTCTATACAGTCTGATCTATCTAGATCTATGTTCCAGCATTAACAGTTATTAGATCTAAACGATATATTAAGTTTACCTCTCTGTTTCTACGGGTTGATTGATGGTTTAATGATCATATTGGTTTTGAGTTTAGATCTGTATGTCTCTATCTATTTTGAGTTTAGATCTGTATGTCTTTATCTAAGTTGAATTTAGATTTGTATTTGATTTAGATCTATATTACAGTCTTACTCTTTAGATCTCTTAGATCTGCACGAGTAGTAGAGATTGTTGTCTAAACTCTAGATCTAGTTGTTTTACTCATTAAATTTTAAAAAGATATTACTGTCATGCTTTACTACACAAATTCCAACACTTCTTGATCTGAAACATCAATCTAATATCTTTATAGAACAAAGTGTTTTATAGTCGTTTTCAAAACAACTGTAAAAATCTGCAAAATCTATTGAGAAGGGAATGCCTTTTATGTTTTAACATAATCATAATTAACAGGAAATATGAGTAAGTAAAGCTGCTATAGAGACAATTCTCGTTTAAGTTTCCTAAAACTAAACTGCATTTTGCTCATGTCTAGCAACCAATAATGGAATGTCATTCGATCGTTTTTTAAATTGCTCGATCTTTTTCAGAATTGGAAAGTGTAATGGCTGTGCATAATACTATATAGTATAACTTGTTTGTTGAATTATATAGCTTTGGAAGCTATTTTCCCTATTGTAACTAACCATGTAAATAAAGTTTTGATATAGTGTTAACTTTATGTCAAGCATCAAACACATCACAAGTGTCAACCTCATGCCAAGACAACCATATGCCATGTGTCAACCTCATAGAACCTCTAAGAGGGGTGCTTAGGGTGGTTGTAGTGGCTAGCTTAGGGAGTCTGCTTAAGAGGGTTGCTTAGGGCGGTTGGTGTGGTCAGCTTAGGGTGGTGGTATAACTGTCATACAACTGTCATACAATCCTAAGACAACAGTTTAGGGCAACCTCTAGAAGAGACAAAGGAAGTGACCTTTGGGAGCATTAGGAGGTGGCTCTTGGGAGCTTTAGGAGTTGACTCTTGGGAACTTTAGGAGGTGATTCTTGGAAGCCAAAGGAGGGCAGGTATGACCGCTGTTATACAATTGTCATACATTCATAGGGGGCTGCCCAGGGGGCTTCTTAGGGCAGCCAAACCAACCTATAAAAATGGGCATTCACTTAGCATTTGGATACCTTTGTTTTGCTGGAGTCTTCTGTTGAGGCAAGGCATCTATTTGCTGAAGTATTTTGCTGGTATATGACTGATATCTACTGGAACCTTCTGCTGGTATATGGCTGCTAGTTGCTGGAGTCTTTTGCTGGTATATTGGCTGCTAGTTGCCGGAGTCTTTTTCTGGTATATGGCAGCTAGTTGTTGAAGTATACTGCTGATACAAACACTCTATTCTTGCTAAAGTCTTCTGCTGTTCCTTGTTGATATAAGGGTGCTACAAATATTGTGTTAAAGCTGCCATAAGTCTGCTACAACAAGAAGGAAAGTCAATTATCTTTTGGTGATTTTTTCAAGCTGTTACTGTAAGTGTTAGTTCAACGATTTGTAAAGTTTGTAAGTGCTGAAACAAAGGTATTTTACAGCCCTCTAAGTCTTAGCTAGTTACTCTAAAGTCTTGTACTTGTATTGTACTTTGTTGAAGAATCTAAAGAGAAGTTTTGGCTGGGTTTTCTACCCCAAGAGGGCTTCCCAGGGTATACTTGTGTTCTCTCTGTGATTGTCTCACTTCCAGTGATCCTCATATATGCAGATGTATTGGTATGTTGGTTGTATGCTGTAAATTTTTTAAATTTACCTACATGCATCAGTTTTTCAATATGGTATCAGAGCTTCCTTGAAAGAAGCCATTTTTGCAAAGAGTTATTAGATTTGTGAAGGAGACTATTGTATTTCAGTTTTTTGAAGGAAGCCAAAATCAAGGACAAGATGATGTCAAGCACTAAGCTTGATGAGAAACTTGAGGGACCTGATAACTTCAGAGCATGGAAGTACAAAATATCCCTTGCTCTAGAAGAAAATGACTTATCAGATTATGTTATGGAAGAGGTTGCAGAACCCGAGGAAGAAGAATCTAAAGGTAAATACTGGAAGAATTTGATAAGAGCAAAGAGAATAATTGCAGATTCTATAAAAGACCTTCTTATTCCTCATATATCATCCTTGAAGACTCCTAAAGAGATGTTTGATGCTCTATCTCGTCTATATGAAGGAAGGAACATAAACAAGAAGATGGCTTTGAGGACTCAACTAAAAAATGTAAAGATGCAGAAGTCTGAATCTATTCATGCCTTCTTTACAAGAATTTCTCAGATTAATGAACAAATTATAGCTATCGGTGATTCAGTTGAAGAAGCTGAGTTAGTAATGACTACTCTGAATGGACTTCTGAAGTCATGGGACTCTTTCATAAGAGGAATCTGTTCAAGAAGTAAGTTAACAAAGTTTAGCAAGCTGTGGGAAGATTGTGTCCAAGAAGAAGCAAGACTGGGAGCAAGAGAAGAAAGGCTAAGTGATGATGGAGATCAAGCTCTTGCAACCCATTTCAGGAAAGGAAAGAAAAAGAAGGAAATTCATCCTCCACAGAAGAAGTTTCAGAAATTTGAGAAAGTTAAGAGAGACTATTCTAAACTCAAATGTTTCTGTTGTGAAAAGCTGGGACATCTTGCTAGAGATTGTCCTCTCATAAAAGAGGTCAAAGAAAGGAGGAAAAACAAAAGACATCATGCTCATATTACTGCAGATGATGAGCCTGTTTTCAAGAGAGAAAGAAAAGAAGACTAAGATGAAGAGTATGTTTTGGTGGCAACTCTTACTAATTCATGAAGAATTTTGATGTCCTCAATCAGGTTTCAATCACTCCTTATCACTCCCATAGTTTAATGCCCAACCCACATGATATAAATTCATCACATAACATATATTAAATTATGGAAATGAAATTTCTGAATTTGAAACACGAGAATTTTCTTTGACTGGACATTAAATGTAGAAATAATCCAATAATAAATGAACACAGTACACAAGAAATTTTGGTCCAAAAATGACCCAGGAAAAACCCCTAGGGTGGGGGAAACTTGTTCTTTTGAGAGGGCAACTTCTTTTATTAAATATCAAGCATCTGGAAATTACATTTAGTAGAAAATTAAATAACCAGTAGAGACAACTTATCTCTCTTTTCCCAAGACAAAACTTTCTTGGAAATCGTGCCAACCAACCAACTCGAATTTTGAGCCAAGCTTAGTCAGAATTTCTATACGTTGTACGGACAACAATCACCTCCAGCTCTGTATGGCCCTCGATTTCTGTGCACACTGTACGAAAAAGTACGATTGTACATAATCATTAAATGTTGTATGAATGCCTTGAAAACTGTGTCGATTTACCCTTGATTTTTGTGCATCAAATCGTACTATACGAACAGGTTATGATAGTCATTAATGCTGGTTTCCTCCTCGATTTTCGTGCCCACGTTTGCACGGAAAATCGTGCTTCTATTTTTTGGAAATGATCTTCTTGCTCTTCTTCAATCTACCCTCTCTTTAGCGAATGTGCAAAAGTGTGCTCTCAATGGACTCATGAGAGACATTTAATGGTCTCTTTACCCTCTTGGCCTTTCAAATTCCCAAAGTGACTTTTGGATGACCACATGATCCAATGGTTCTTAATGAATTAAATCAATGGTGGAAAATAAAGTGCACATGAAAATCACTTTTTAATATTTCATTCACCCAACTTAAATAAAAGACCAACTTAGCTTTTATTTCCTAAGTCACTTTTCACTTTATGAAATACAAGGGGGTTCACTTTTAAAGTGGTCACATTTCCCTAGGCAAAGAGACCAAGCCTAAGGAAAATCACTTCCCTCGGTATACAAGTTTAACACTCCCTCTTACCGAGGAAGGTGTTACTTACCACCCCCATCTTGTCTCTGAAATAAACATGCTTTCCTCTTAGAAGAGACTTTCTGAGGATGTTAGCCACTTGCTCATATGTAGGCACATAATCAAGCTTCACAGCCCCTCTCTAAACATGATCACGAATGAAGTGATATCGGATCTCAATGTGTTTGGACCGATCATGAAATATTGGATTCTCCGTGAGTTTTAAACAACTCTAATTGTCACAATAAATCATCGTAGATCCCAACTCCTGCTCGAACAAACCTGTCAACAATTTGCGAAGCCAAATGGCCTCACATGAGGCTTGGCTCGCAGCCATATACTCTACTTCAGTTGAGCTCAAAGCAACAGACTTCTGCTTTCGGCTAAGCCATGACACTATAGCTGAACCCAATCCAAAACAACACCCGGATGTGCTCTTCCTTTCTGAAACCGAACCTGCCCAATTCGAATCTGTGAATCCTGCGAGTCTCACTCCATCACCACAAACATAATCCAGATTCTAGACCATAGTCAACAGTGCCCATCAAATACTGAAGCACATGTTTTGCAGCTATCCAGTGTACTCTCTTGGGCTTCACCATAAATTGACTGAGAGTATTAACTGCAAAACAAATATCTGGTTGTGTGTTGACTAGATACATCAAGGAACCAATGAGCTGACGATATAACGTAGGATCCACCAACCCGGAATCAGAGGGCATAAAGCTCCTTCCCGTTGGTGGCCATGGGAGTGGACATGGGTTTGCAATTGCCCATGTGAAACCTGCTAAGAATGTCAACTGTATATTTTCCCTGTCCCAGGAAGATATGCTCCTCTTCTTGCCACACCTCCAACCCCATAAAGTAATGCATCAACCCTATATCCTTCATGTCAAACTCTAAGGCAAGATCCCTCTTGCAGCCTTCAATAAGTTTCTCTGCACCTGCAATGAACAAATCATCTACATAGAGAATAAGCATAAGCATCTCACCATCAACTATGATGTAATACAAAGTGGGTCCACATCACTCTTCATGAACCCCATATGCTGCAAGTACGCATCAATGTGAGAATACCAAGCTCTAGGAGCTTACATCAGACCATACAACGCCTTTTTCAGGCGACGAACATGGGACTCACCACTGTAAGCCTCGAAACCATGTGGCTGCTCAACATAAATCTCCTCCTGAATGATGCCATGGAGAAAGGTGGTTTTGACATCCATTTGGTGGATCTTCCACCCCATCTTTGCTGCAATCGAAATAAAAGACCGAATCGAAGTATATTGAGCTACAGGAGCGAAGGTCTCACCGTAATCAACTCCCTCTCTCTGTTTAAACCCTCTTGCCACAAATCGAGCCTTATACTTTTCAATACTTCCATCCGCAACATACTTTATCTTATAAAGCCATTTGGAGGATATCACTGATTTCCCATCAGGCCTGGATACAACCTCCCACACATCATTCTTCATGATGGAGGCATACTCCTCCACCATGGAATCCCTCCATACCTGTTGTGTGGCTGCCTCCTCATAGCTAGAAGGCTCGGACTCTGTAATACTTGTCACCATCGCTACATAACTACAAAATCTCTCCGGTGGCCTGCTCTCCCTGGTAGAGTTCCTCGGATTCCCTACTGTCTTAGCTTCTTTCAGGTTGTCCTGAAGCCACTTGGGCTTCCTCTTCCCTGAAATAGCCTCCTCAGCCTCACCTAAAGAAGGTACCCCTGAAAGTTGACCAACTGAGCCCGGTGACCCAATACTCTGAAAACCTGTACCTATGCCTGTAGAACCTGAAGTGCCATGTGAACTGTCAACCAGAGGACTGAACTGTGAAGTGCTCGACGAACTGACTTGTGGACTGCCCTGTGACCACCAGTGAACCTGTAATCCTTGACACCCCAATGCCTCCTGTGCTAGAACTCTGAGTCCCAACTCTTTGCACTTGACCTCCCTGCTGCTGAGAAGTCGAAGGCTGTCTCTCCTCTAACTCCTGTGACCTTCCGCAATCCCTCTCCTCCTCGAACTTCACATCCCTTCGAACAACAACTCTCCTAATTGCAGGGATGTAAAGTCGATAGGCTTTAGAAGTCTCACTGTAACCCACAAGTAAACCCTTTTTAGCTGTGGGTTCCATCTTCGTCCTCTTCTCTTTGGGAACATGAAAGAAGGTGATACATCCAAAAATCCTCAAATGCTCAACCAGAGGCTTTTGCCCAGTGAAAGCCTCCTCGGGAGTCATATCCCCAACTACTCTATGAGGACTCCGATTCTGTAGATAAACTGTAGTGTTGCAGGCTTCAACCCACAAGAACAACGATAATCCCTGGTCATGAATCATCGATCTGGCAACTCCAATTATCGACCTATCCTTCCTCTCCGCAACCCCATTCTGCTCAGGGTTGTAAGGAACTGTCATCTCCTTTTTGATGCCCTCCGTAGTACAGAAATCAATAAACTCATTCGAGGCATACTCACCTCCATTGTTAGATCTCAATACTTTAATTTTGTTTCTTGTCTGGTTCTCAACAAGAGCCTTAAACTCTTAGAATCGTGCAAAGACCTCATCCTTATGCTTCAAGAAATAAATCTAGGTCTTCCTGGAGTGGTCATCAATGAACAATACATAGTACTCATGACCACTCAGTGACGGAGAAGACATCCTGTGACTAACATCCAAATGTACCAAGTCAAGGATACCAGTAGTCCTGCTATCTCGGCCTGGAAATGGAGCCTTGGTGTACTTTCCCAAAGCACACCCCCTGCAAACATCATCATGCTCAATGCTAAACTCCAGGATACCTGTAGTGATCTCCCTAGCAATCCTCAGAGCCCCGTGATGCAAATGCCCCATCCTCCTGTGCCAAAGCTCACATAAATCTCTGCGGCTGATCATGCACACAAATGCCCATGATGCCTCCCATATCATCCTGTACATCCTCCCATATCAGACTCTGATGACCTTTGCCTCTGAGATGCTACCACCCTTAGGATAAAGAAGTACCTGCCCATCTTTGAAAGTCACCACATATCCTCTGTCCTCGATACAAGAAACTGAAACAAGATTTTTCTTAAGGCCTGGAACATATAACACTTCTAGCAACCTCAGGGGAGGTAAAGACTCCCTTTGAAAAGCCACTGTGCCAACCCCAAGAACACTCACAACTTGGTTGTCTCCCAAAACTATGTCTTGATCGTGTGTCCGCTGCCTAAGCTCTGTAAATTGTTCCCAAACACCTGTCATGTGGTGAGAAGTGCCACTGTCTATATACCACAACGTGGGAGATACTGAGCCATCAGACTGCTTTGCCATAAAGGCAAAGTCCTGATCAAATCTCGAAGAGAACTCATCCACTTCAGCTGAAGCTGCCATGTTCTGTGCCTTCTTCTTCTTCCTCTCGGGACACGTCACTGCATAGTGTCCCATCTTCTGACAACTCCAACACTTTACTTTGCTAAGGTCCTTCTCCCCCTTTTTCTTTGGCTTTTCCTGTTGCTTACTTGGACCCGTGGGCCCTTGAGTTTTGGGCTTCCCCTTCCTTCCTTTGGCCGAAAGAGCCACATTCTCCTCCTCCTCCTTAACACTTGATGATCTACCCTGCAGATAGCTTCTCCGGGTCTCCTCCTGTACGAAATCGTCCCAAAGCCTGTCCCAGGAAAGCATGTTCTCACACCCCACAATTGCCTGAACAAACATAGCCCATGGTTTTGACACACCATTCAAAGCTGTCCGAACAAGCTCAACTTCTCCCACTGCCTCCCCCACTGTTGCTAACTCATCCCTTACTTGTGTGATCTGAGTAAGGAAGGAAGTCACCCCTTCACTCTTGGCCATCCAGATACTTTTCATCTTTTCCCTCAACACCATTTTCTTGTTCTCATTTGTGCTTTGATACATGCGAGTCAAAGCATCCCACATCTGATATGCATGCCCTTTACTACTGACATGTGGAACTACATTGTCTTTTATGGCATCAAGAATGATCGTTTTTGCCTTAACATCATTTTTATTGAAGGCTGCCAATGCTACTGCATCTGTGGGTACTAGAACAGGGTTTGTGGCAGTACTTTCAACAATGTCCCAAAGTTCATTTTCTTGAAAAAGTAAAATGATTCTCGCCTTCCATGGACTGAAATTTCCCGCCCCTTCTAGCCTATTCTCCCACCTCAAACCTGTAGCCATACTGTTGAGGAAAACTAGCCCAAATCACCACCCTTCAAATCTGCCCACAAATATTTACTGCAGTTATAAAATTTCTGAGTGTTAACAACACACTTCCCAGCTGTTTTAAGGCTGTTCTAGTCACCAATGCTCTGATACCATGAAGAATTTTGGTGTCCCCAATCAGGTTTCAATGACTCCTTATCACTCCCATAGTTTAATGCCCAACCCACATGATATAAATTCATCACATAACATATATTAAATTCTGGAAATGAAATTTTTGAATTTGAAACACAAGAGACAATTTTCTTTGACTGGAAATTAAATGTAGAAATAACCCAACAATAAATGAACACAGTACACAAGAAATTTTGGTCCAAAAATGACCCAGGAAAAACCCCCAGGGTGGGGGAAACCTGTTCTTCTGAGAAGGCAACTTCTTTTATTAAATATCAAGCATCTGGAAATTACATTTAGCAGAAAATTAAATAACTAGTAGAGACAACTTATCTCTCTTTTCCCAAGACAAAACTTTCTTGGAAATCGTGCCAACCAATCAACTAGAATTCTGAGCCAAGCTTACTTAGAATTTCCGTACACTGTACGGACAACAATCACTGTCAGCTCTGTATGACCCTCGATTTCTGTGCACGCTGTACGGAAAAGTATGGCTGTATGGAATCATTAAATGCTGTACAACTGCCTTGAAAATTGTGTCAATTTACCCTCGATTTCTGTGCATCAAATCGTATTGTATGGACGGGTTATGACAATCATTAATGCTGGTATCCTCCTAGACTTTCGTGCCCACGTTTGCATGGAAAATCGTGCCTCTATTTTCTGGAAATGATGTTCTTCCTGCTGTTCAATCTTCTCTCTCTTCAGCGAATGTGCAAAAGTGTGCTCTTAATGGACTCATGAGAGACATTTAATGGTCTCTTTACCCTCTTGGCCTTTCAAATTCCCAAAGTGACTTTTGGATGACCACATGATCCAATGGTTCTTAATGAATTAAATCAACGGTGGAAAATAAAGTGCACATGAAAATCACTTTTTAATATTTCATTCACCCAACTTAAATAAAAGACCCACTTAGCTTTTATTTCCTAAGTCACTTTTCACTTTATGAAATACAAGGGGTTCACATTTCCCTAGGCAAAGAGACCAAGCCTAAGGAAAACCACTTACCTCGGTATAAAAATTTAACAATTCAGTAAATTATGATGATGAAACATGGCTTGTGGTGCCTTCAGGCACATGACTGGTTTTAAAGACTCTCTTTCAAATCTGACTAAGAAAGATTCTTCTCATCAGGCGAGACTGGGTGATAACTTTTCCTATCCTATTAAGGGCATAGGGAATGCTTTTTACAACTAAGATTCAGGAAAACATTTGAAAATGGAAAATGTTTTATTTGTACCTGGTCTGCAAAAGAACCTCCTATCTATTTAAGGATTGGAAGAGAAAGGATTTCGAGTAGCTTTTGTCGATGGCCAAATTCTTATGTGGCCAAGAGGAAAGAATATTGATGATGCTATTATAATTGGTATACATGAAGATGGGTTATACAAGTTGAAAGGAAAGGCAGATCAAGCCTTAGTACACAGTACTATAAACCCATGTGAA
This sequence comes from Picea mariana, assembly GCA_032191745.1. Taxonomy (NCBI): domain Eukaryota; kingdom Viridiplantae; phylum Streptophyta; class Pinopsida; order Pinales; family Pinaceae; genus Picea; species Picea mariana. Next base: position 82,675 of record JASDQU010245352.1, on the reverse strand, counting down.
CTGTGGCATAGAAGGTTCGCTCATATTCACTATAAAGCCTT
>JASDQU010245352.1:58752-74869 GCA_032191745.1 Picea mariana | reverse complement strand
CAAAGTGACTTTTGGATGACCACATGATCCAATGGTTCTTAATGAATTAAATCAACGGTGGAAAATAAAGTGCACATGAAAATCACTTTTTAATATTTCATTCACCCAACTTAAATAAAAGACCCACTTAGCTTTTATTTCCTAAGTCACTTTTCACTTTATGAAATACAAGGGGTTCACATTTCCCTAGGCAAAGAGACCAAGCCTAAGGAAAACCACTTACCTCGGTATAAAAATTTAACAATTCAGTAAATTATGATGATGAAACATGGCTTGTGGTGCCTTCAGGCACATGACTGGTTTTAAAGACTCTCTTTCAAATCTGACTAAGAAAGATTCTTCTCATCAGGCGAGACTGGGTGATAACTTTTCCTATCCTATTAAGGGCATAGGGAATGCTTTTTACAACTAAGATTCAGGAAAACATTTGAAAATGGAAAATGTTTTATTTGTACCTGGTCTGCAAAAGAACCTCCTATCTATTTAAGGATTGGAAGAGAAAGGATTTCGAGTAGCTTTTGTCGATGGCCAAATTCTTATGTGGCCAAGAGGAAAGAATATTGATGATGCTATTATAATTGGTATACATGAAGATGGGTTATACAAGTTGAAAGGAAAGGCAGATCAAGCCTTAGTACACAGTACTATAAACCCATGTGAACTGTGGCATAGAAGGTTCGCTCATATTCACTATAAAGCCTTKCCAGTTGTCATCAAGATGGTGAAAGACCTTCCAAAAATTCAAGTGTTCCATGATGGTGTGTGCAAAGGATGTGCACAAGGAAAGAACGTGAAAAAGCCTTTTCCAAGCAGTGACAGTAAAGCAAAAGGAGTTCTGGATCTAATTCATTGAGATGTGTGTGGACCTATGTTAGCCACTTCACTCAGCGGGTATGTTTACTATGTTTCTTTTATTGATGACTTTTCTCGCAAAACTTGGATTTATTTCTCAAAGAATAAAGATGAAGTCTTTAGTAAGTTTAAGGAATTTAAAGCTCTTGTTGAAAATCTTTCTAAGAGAAAAATAAAGGTTTTAAGATCCGATAACGGAGAATAATTCACATTTAGTGAATTCAAGGAATTTTGTAGAGAAGCTGGGATTAAGAGGGAGCTTTCTACTCCCTACAATCCTCAGCGAAATGGTGTTGCAGAAAGGAAGAACCGATCAGTTATGGACGCAGTTAAAGCCATGATTCATGATCAGGACTTATCAATGTACCTTTGGGCAAAAGCAGCAAGGACTGCTATATATGTACAGAACATAAGTCCTCATAAAGTTCTTAAAAATAAAACTCCAGAATAAGTGTTTTCTGGAAACGTTCCAGAGGTTAGTCATCTAAGGATATTTGGTTGTCTAGTGTATATTCATAATCCCAAGGACAAAAGGACAAAGTTGGATCCTTCAAGTAAGAAGGGTATATTTGTCGGATACACTGAAACATCAAAGGCATATAGAGTATATGTCCCTGGATACAAAAAGATTGATATCAACAGAGATGTTATCTTTGATGAAGATGCAACTTTTTGCAAATAAAAAAGAAATCATGTAGATGAGGTACATGATGAGGAACCTACAGCTTCTAAAGTACCAGTTACAGAAAAAGAAGAGCATGTACCTGGGAATCATGATATGATGGAGCCTCAGAAACCTGTTGATTCACCCACATAAGTGATTAGATATCAGAGAAAACCAGGTTGGGCTCGTGAACTCATTCAAGATGCAGAAAGATATGGTGCCCCAAATAAGACTTTCAGAGAAAGTAAAAGACCTTGATTATATTCCAACTATGTTGCACTTGTGTTTAACATCATTGATGCAGAACCTTCCAGCTATGAAGAAGCTACTGAGAAGAAAGTGTGGCAGAATGCTGTGATTGAAGAATATCAATCAATTATGAAAAATGATGTTTGGGACATAGTTCCGAGACCAAAAGAAAAATCTGTAGTAACATCTAAATCGTTATACAAAATCAAGCATGCTGCGGATGGTGGTATTGAGAAATACAAAGTAAGGTTTGTAGCTCGTGGGTTTCTCTCAGAAAGAGGGAATAGATTACGAAGAAACCTTTGCTTCTGTGGCAAGATACACTTCCATTAGAGCTACTATGGCTATAGCTGCAAAGATGGGATGGAAACTACATCAAATGGATGTAAAAACTGCTTTTCTGAATGGTGTGATAGAAGAGGAAGTGTATGTGGAGCAGCCACAAGGATTTGAGACACATGACAGTCATGCACATGTATGCAGATTAAAGAAAGCCTTGTATGGCTTGAAGCAAGCACCCAAGACATGGTATGGAAGAATTGATAATTTTATGATGAGCTTGGGCTTTATCAAGAGTAAAGAAGATTCCAATCTTTACTATAATATTGACAATGATGATCAAGTGATCTTACTATTGTATGTGGATGATCTGTTTCTAACAGGAAATGAAAAGCTCATCTCTGATTGCAAGAAGAAGCTTGCTTCAGAATTCGAAATGAAAGATCTGGGTTAGATGCACTATTTCCTAGGTTTGGAAGTGTGGCAGAATCCAGGTGAGATTTGTTTTAGTCAAGGAAAATATGTTGTGGAAATTCTAAAGAGATTTGGAATGATGGATTGTAAATCCATGACTACACCTATGACGACAAATCCAAAGTTATTATGTGATACTTCATCAGAGATAGTGGATGCCACTTTGTATAGGCAAATGATTGGTTCGCTGATGTATTTAACGAACATAAGGCCAGGCATATGTTTTGTTGTGAACACTTTAATTCAGTATATGGTTGAACCCATAAATGTTCATTTGATGCGCAACAAAACACGTAATGAGATACTTGAAGGATACCATCGAGTATGGTATCAAGTATGATGCAGATTGTGAGTTCAAACTACAGGGATACTCTGATTCAGATTGGGTTGGTAGTGTCACAGATCGTAAGAGTACTTCAAGATGCTGTTTTAGTTTGGGATCATGTATGATCTTATGGTTTAGCAGGAAGCAAACCAATGTTGCGTTCAGTACAACCGTGGCAGAATATATGGTGTCATGTTTAGCATGTACTGAAGCTGTATGGCTACGGAAATTATTTTCAATTTTTTTTTATATTGAGTTAGATGCTACTAGTATTTGCTGTGACAATTAGAGTTGCATAAAGTTGTCAGTGAACCCCGTGTTTCATGACAAATCAAAGCATATTGGAATCAAGTGTCATTTTATCTGTGATGTGGTAGAAAAGGGAGTAGTGAAGCTTCATTATGTGGCTACCAATGAGAAGGTTGCAGATGTGCTAACCAAACCTCTGTCAAAGGGGAAGTTTGAGTACTTAAGAGACAAACTTGCACTGGTCCCTCGTAAGAGGGAGTAAGGAGGTACATATGGCATTCTGGTGACAGTAGCGGGGCAAGTCATTTACAGGTAGGATGTGAGCTATTCTATTTTATTCTTATCCAATATGAAAAAGGACTAGCTCTAAGATTACTTATCTAGTATGAAAAAGGACTGGCATTGACTAAGACAATCCTTGGTGAATTGTGTTGAATTTTAATGCTTAGTTCAAGCACATGTAGTTTATTTCAATTTAGCATGAACTTGAACCATAAACAATGCAACAATACAATATACAATAGCTGCAGTAACCAAGATCACAAGAAGAATAACCATGCACAAGAACACAAGAAGTTGTCCTGGAAAAACCCTTCTCAACCAAGGGAAAAACCCAACAATCCTTTGCTATAGACTCTAGAGTCGAGAGAAGATCACCCTTTCACCACAAACCCTAGTGCACACAAGAGGGTTCTCTATGACCAAGAAAACCTGCACCTAAGAGAAGTGCGCACTTCAACCCTACAAGTAGGCGTTGAGATAATGAAACAATGAAGAGTGAGTTAGTGATCCACAATGAGGATCTAACTCTCTTATTTATACATGACCTAGCACATCAAATGGATGTGTCTATTGACACAATAAGGCTGACTTGTACAACTCAGAAATATAATTAATCTTTACACAATATTAATTATCTTTACATGGTGGGGTCGACTTATACCCTTTACAATACAAATTAGGGTTACACAATAATCTTACTCTTAGACAATATAGCAAGGGATCCACACATTCTCTAGTGCTTTGCCACTAGGGACACGTTCACCTGTGCTTAGCCACCGAGACGTCACTCTCAACAAATCAACTCAACTAAGTCCATAGGAGTACTATCTGGAGAGCCATCTCAAGTTGACTCAACTAAGTCCATAGGAGTCCAACAGGAGACCATCTCAAGTCATCTCAACTCAGTCCAGAGGAGCACGACAAGAGACCACACATGTCATCTCAACTCAGTCCAGAGGAGTATGACTCACCCATCACATGGGCGTTCTAACAGATTGTCTCAACTCAGTCTAGAGTAGAATGACCCGAAGAATGTCTCATGAAGCTGCAATCATCAACAAATTGATAGTTCTTGGTGAACTGTATAGCTTCCTCTAGCATATGGCTAATAGGACAGTTCTTGGTGTTACTGCACAAACAGTTCTTGATGAATTGAGTGAATAAAAATCCTGTAATGACAGAAGTGTGCTCACTGGAGATGCTATTGATCCCAATGCTATGGATACAAAACTTCTCTTGATGAATAGATTCTACATGGATCAACAAGTCAATAGCCAAGTAAAGACAAATGGATGTAACGATTGGTACTTGGAAAATACCTTCCTTGCTAAGAGGGAGTGTTGAATTATATAACTTTGGAAGCTATTTTCCCAATTGTAACTAACCATGTAAATAAAGTTTTGATATAGTGTTAACTTTATGTCAAGCATCAAACACATGACAAGTGTCAACCTCATGCCAAGACAACCATATGCCATGTGTCAACCTTATAGCACCTCTAAGAGGGCTGCTTAGGGCGGTTGTAGTGGCTAGCTTAGGGAGGTTGCTTAAGAAGGCTGCTTAGGGCGGTTGGAGTGGCCAGCTTAAGGGGGTTGCTTAGGGTGGTGGTATGACAATTGTTATACAACTGTCATACAATTCTAAGACAACAGTTTAGGGCAGCCTCTAGAAGAGACAAAGGAAGTGACAATTGGGAGCATTAGGAGGTGGCTCTTGGGAGCTTTAGGAGGTGGCTCTTGGGAACTTTAGGAGGTGACTCTTGGTAGCCAAAGGAGGGCAGGTATGACAATTGTTATACAACTGTCATACATTCATAGGGGGCTGCCTAGGACAGCCAAACCAACCTATAAAAAGGGGCATTCACTTAACATTTGGATACCTTTGTTTTGCTGGAGTCTTCTGGTGAGGCAAAGCATCTATTTGCTAAAGTATTTTGCTGGTATATGACTGATATCTACTGGAATCTTCTGCTGGTATATGGCTACTAGTTGCTGGAGTCTTCTGCTGGTATATGGTAGCTAGTTGTTGAAGTATACTGCTGATACAAACACTCTATTCTTGTTGAAGTCTTCTGCTGTTCCTTGCTGATATAAGGTTGCTACAAATACTGTGCTAAAGCTGCCATAAGTCTGCTATAGCAAGAAGGAAAGTCAATTATCTTTTGGTGATTTTGTCAAGCTGTTACTGTAAGTGTTAGTTCAACTATTTGTAAAGTTTGTAAGTGCTGAAACAGAGGTATTGTTTCAGCCCTCTACGTCCTAGCTAGTTACTCTAAAGTCTTGTACTGGTATTGTACTTTGTTGAAGAATCTAAAGAGAAGTTTTGGCTGGGTTTTCTACCCCAAGAGGGTTTCCCAGGGTATACTTGTGTTCTCTCTGTGATTGTCTCACTTCCAGTGATCCTCATATATGCAGATGTATTGGTATGTTGGTTGCATGCTATAAATTTTTTAAATTTACCTACATGCATCAATTTTTCAACATTGTTATGCTTACAAACATGAAGCGACTACAAATGTTTGTGGTGATTTCTAAAATTTTAATATCTCATATTTATATATATATTGTCATCCCCAACCCGTTGTCCCCTGAAAAATTTGGGGTTGCGCTCTAGCCGTCCCAGGGACGCATATCCCTGTGCCCACCGTTCCCCCGTTCCAAAAACCAATGCAACATAGGTTATAGGGTTTCAAACATTGGCCCTTTTAGTGGGTTCTCTTAAGGTCTTCATGGAGACTTCTCTTGAGGTCTTTATGGAGACTTCTCTGTTTTGTACTAGATGGAATGCCTCTTTGATACACATGGTAATGTACTTTGCAGATTAGGTTGGATTGGATTCAGAGAAAGATACTCTTGGTATTGACTCCACCTTATTTGGTGAGATTTTTCATATTCTAGAGTTTGGTACTTTTATATTGAATATTGCAATTGGTGATGAGAGGGTTTACTCCTCAACGTTTGACAGTGACTTGTAGTGACTTTGATGAGCCAATGGTTGCTTGTTTTTAAAGGGAGACACCTGCCACCACCTTTGATTTAGTGTCTACTCACAAGTCTGTAGGTTGTGTCCCACTCTATTTTACTAGGGATTGTATGAATGACTCTTAGATTATTTCAGTTGATCTCCTCTTTCCACATTATGCTATTGGTCCATTTTAGATGTATTTTTCATGGATGCTTTAGTGTCATCGACAAATTGTACTCCTTGGTGCTCCTTTAGTTGGCCAACTTACTTTAGTGGCTCCTCCTTTCATATCTCCACCAAAGACCCCCTTTGCATGGTTGTGGAACTGTGTTGGTATAGTTACTATGGTGTTTTGGGGAGGTTCTATCTTTAGATGGTCATGTTTAGCATTAAGGGGGTAAGGTGTATACTATTTCTCTATTCTTGACCTCCTGCTTAGCATTAGGGAGGATCTTGTAGAGAGGGCCAAACCTACGTTGAGATGGATATCCATAAACCCTCTCACTTTATTTTGGCTACGATCAATCACCTAGTGGAATTGGATATCCACATGCCAACTCTCTCTTGTAGTTCAACCGCCATCGCTCCTGTTTGTATTTTAGTTGGGTATTTATAAACATACTCTCTTTTGTATTTTGTCCACAATCACTCTTTGGGAGGCACCAAGTATTTGTAAACCCACTTCCATCTTGTACTGGAGCTTCCTTCTGTGTTGAGCTCTCTCGTGTGCATCTATGTTTGGTATTCATACACCCACACTCCTATTGTACTTGAGATTTCTCAGTTGTGTTCAATCTCAGATTATATTTGAGCTCTCTTCTTAGTTGTGCTCTCTCAGGTGTATCTATGTTGGGTATTCATACTCCCACTCCTATGATGCTTTTGAGCATTCCCAGTTGTGTTTGAGCTCTTTCATTTTCTTGAAGGTTGGTTTTCCTACTCTCTTTTTTGCTACGATTGATCTTATTAGAGTAAGGCATTTTCTTCTCTTCTACCTTAAAGGATATTACTTCTGACACCTCTTTAGATGGGAAATTCAGTGGCATTATTTGTCCAATAGATGTGAAGTACAACAAGATGTCTCTTCCTACTCTCCTCCATTGGATGTGTAGGTTAGTGGCAATTTTTTCTAGTAGACAAGTAGTTCAATGATCACTTCCCTCTAGGGGATGAGTAACTTAGAGTTGAGTCCTGTTGCTTTTATTTAGGATGTTCCTTTCAACACTTCTTTATCGAATGGGCAGTGTAGTCTCATATCGTCCTAGGTGATGAATAGTTTGATGGTAGCATTCTTTTAGCAAATTATTGGGTCCACTTTTGTATTGAGTTAGGTCACCACAAACCCACTCTCTCTTCTTCTAGCTATGGTTGACTCTACATTGAGTTAGGTATGCTCACTCACTTTTCTCTTCCTTGTAGACAGGGGCCTCTTTCCTTCGAGACACCCTTGGCCTCCTTGACCTACTCTTGAGAGCTCATGGTTTGGATTAGACTCCACTTTTTCCTTTGTTTTAGGACCAAGGGAGATAACGATGAATTTTCTCTCTCCCCTTTAAGATTTTCCTTGATGCAGTTCTTACGAGATCATAGGTGGTGGGCTGCAGACTCAAGTAATCTTGGGAACAATTATCAATACTAAATAGCATGGGGGGCACGGTTATGGGTCATTATTAGCGATCTTTGACCTGTGATTTGGGATTCTCCCCTCCCCTTCGGTTGGGCTCAACCCAGATTTTCCAAATGATGCCCTTGTCCTCAGATATCTGTAATGGAGTATTTTGGTATTCCCTTGGCTTGTTTTAGGATGCACTTAGACCTTCTACATCTTTTTAATCGAGATTCACACAATTCTTGTTCTGATGATGCCAAACTACCCATGTTATCATTGTTTTTAAGTTTGTAGATAGAAGACCTAGAGCTCTTGTGGTGTTTGAGGTTCGAGTGGAGTGGCTTGTTATGTTAGGGACTTGCTTTAGGGCAGAGTTACCATGTTGGCTTCAAATGACTCAACTTGGTTATGTGGATTTAAATCGGTGCATGTCCCCTCTCCCTTGTGATATTTACATTGTAGTATGCTATTTTCCTCCTATGTCATCAGACATTGCTCTACATAGGGATGCGGTAAGGGATCCTTACCTAGATTTGTATGAGGATATCATCTAGTTTTTGATTGTGGGAAGGTTATCTTCCTAGGAGATTTCAATTTCCGCACTAGAGATAGTTTGATTCCACGTCATGTTAGGTTTGAAGATGCTCTTTGCCTTCAGGAGATGGATTTGGTTTCACTTGATCTACACAGAGCATTGGACGATATGTGTGGACCCCTTTTAGCAACATGGCAAACATCTCTTACACATTGGCAAATCCCATGAGCTATTGATCTTGAATGACCTCTGTTGTTTCTTGACAACAATTTCACATGTTTTCCCCATAGAGGTGGGGAAAATGTGGTTGACTACCTTCTGGCCAACCCAAACATGCTCCCTTGTATCCACTAGCTCAATTTTCCCCATTCCATTAGTAAACCATGCCCTTCTCTCCTTCTTTCTCCATGCTAACCCTCACCTACCCACACCCACCCCCTCAAATTGCAATTGACCACTGATTTATTGGATGGGGATTCAAACGTCTATGCATCCCACCTTTTATAGCTCCTTTCCTCTCTCACTAGCTCCTTATCCCTTGACTCACTCTCTTACAAATACGATGCACTCTCTTAAGCCATTCAAGACACAACTTTAAGCTCCTACCTTGATATTATCATATCTCCTTCCTTATCCCCCAACCTCAGATCCTATCTTATGAATCACTGGTACGACGAGGAGTGCAAGGCTCACTGTGGGCAACTCCGCTACACCTTCTTCACAATGATGCTTCCTTCCCCAACCTTTAGAGCTCTGATTGTTGCCTCCTTTGCTACAAGGAATGTCTATTTATCTCCGAAAAAAGACATGAATTGTGTTCTTCTCTCCTTCACTCCCCCAAAATATTTTGGCTTACTCCGTTCCCTCACCATTCCTGCCTTCCTGTAGACCTTGATCCCGAAGCCTTTTTCACTTATATGATAACCCTTTATGATATTTTTGGACAGTCTTAGGTTCTTGTCACCTCCCCTCCATTGTGTCATTTGTTTTTATATGTAGATATCTGCCACACAATGTATTAACACCCATAGAGAGGCAAACGAGGAGGGATTCTAAGGGGGCTCTTCAAACATGGTATATCTCCCCTTGTGGATTATATTTCTGATTTATTTAACCATGTTCTTTGCTTGAGGTTCCCACATACCTGATCCTGCCAATTCGCTGATACACAAATTGAGATCCAAGACTGATCCGAACAATTATCGGATTATCACGACGGGATATACTTTCTCCAAGCTCTACACTATTGTCCTTCATTTGAAGTTACCATAGATACTTGAGAGTCATCACCATGAACTTTGGCATTTGCAGCTTGCAAGGAAGTCATCTTCTCTCAGTGTTCCAAAGCAATTTGTCTTCCTTATGGTGTTTCCAAATGAGCTATTCATAGACCAACTCTTCTAGGTCCTTTGTGTTGATATTATGGTAGCTGCGGGAGGTATTTACCTCCACGTGTAAACCCGACGAGAATAGAATATTTCGGGAAGCAAGAAGAAACCCTATTTAGTTGGCTAATAACCCTAGAAGACAAGTCGGCTCTAGAGGATAATTTGTATTAGGTTATTAGCCTCCAAGAGAAGAAGTCGGCGAAAGGAAATATTATATACTAAGTAAATAGGCACCCAGAATGAGAAGTCGACCCAGGCAGTTTGCCAGTTTTAGTATAAATACAGGAAGCCAATCTTCATTCTGGCAAGCATTCTCAGAACTACAGTAACACACTTGTGCACACTGCAGTTGGGCAGTTTTGTGCGCAAGTTCTGGAGAAGCTGTTGCCGCCAGTTTATAGTCTCGGTCTTCTCTGGGTTTGGACTTTCTGATCAGTTTTTGTTATTCTTGCTTGGTGCGCTATCCTTGGAGAGAGGTGCGCTATCTTCTTTGGCTATGTAGCCTAGGGTTTGCTTCCGGAATGATTCTCTGTCAAGGTTAAGGTGCTCGGGGGTGGCTTCGGCCTATGGTTGGGTGACAATAGTGATATTGTCTATGGTTAAACGAGTACATCCATTATATTCTAACAGGTTATGGGCCGACACCTCCTTGATTCAGTCTAACCATTGGAAGGGAGCATAGCCGTAAGGTTACTAAGCTCGTTGAAGAACTACCGCTAGGGTTTCTAGTAGGAGCAGTTACTAAAGCACTGCCGCTAGGGTTACTAGCAGGTGCAGTTGTAGAAACCCTAATCCTCTCGTTGAGGCACCTTAAGTGAAGGGATTGACCTAATTTCCAGATAGACTAGTGCGCCCTAGCCTAGCGCATCTCCTGGGACTCTCAGCAAGCTAAGACGTCAAGTTTGAGTTTTTGGTCAAATCTAGGGTTGACCAAGTCAAAGCAACCATTACTTACTCTATGAAGTCAGAAAACAAGTTAGATGGGGCTTCTAACTTCAGAGCATGGAAGACAAGGATTGATCTCATCCTTGCCAAGAACAAAGTGTTGGATATCGTGAAAGGAAAGATTGTGGAACCAGAGTTTGAAGAAGGAAAAGAGAAGGAACCATAGAACGTTGCAGTTATGGAGAAGTTCAAAGACAATGACATCAATGCCATGATTATCATAGTGGATTCTATAAAAGACCACCTACATCTCCCATCTTGATTCGTCTAAGAAGATGTACGATGCCCTAACAAACCTCTTCTCAGTCAGAAACATTGGACAAGTAATGAGTTTGAAGAATGAGCTACGTGACATGAAGATGAATGATGATGACAGCATAACATCATACTTTGTGAGAATCTCTCAGTTAAGAGATCAACTACAAGCTATTGAGGAGATCATCTCAGAGAAGGAATTGGTAAACATAGTACTCAATGGTCTTCCCAAGACATGGGATGCATTTGTCGCAAGCATGAACACAAGGAAGGAGTATCCTACATTTGAAGAACTTTGGACTTGTTGTGCACAAGAAGAATCAAGGATCAGTGCAAAAGAGAAACCTCAAAAGAAATACGATGACCAAGCCTTCACAGCAAAGTTCAAGCATTTCAGGAATAAAAAGAAGTTTGGCTTCAGAAAGATACCAAATCAAGAGAAAGATATGTCAAGAATACAATGCTTCAATTGTCGAAAGTATGGTCACTACAAGAATCATTGTCCCGAGTTAAAGAAAAGGAAGGAAACACACGAAGCATTAGTTGCCGAAGAAAGGGAACCCTCAAAGAAATCCAAGCAGGACAAAATAAACTTCTTCTTCTAAGACGAGGTAACAATACTCTTCATAGTTCTTGTATATACCATATCTTCTGTACATATCTTGCATATCCATTTCTTAGAAGATAACATGTTCAAAGAGAAACTATACCTATGGAAGAACAACAAGATAAGGATTGCTATCACAATGACTACAAGTCAGGCAATCCACATGAAAGGATGAAATACATCGACAACCCTTGGTAACAATTCATGTGGAAGCTATTACATAAGTAACAACTGCAAGATAAGATAAAATCATAATCAATCTTGAATAAACCTAGAAGAAGTAAAGACAGAAATAAGTCAACAATCAAGAGGAAATTGGAAAAAGGTTTGTGACACTTTGCAGAAGGCAATAAGGATGCAGACGGAAGCGTGGACTCTGTTAGATGGAGGGAGCCGATTATATATTCCAAAAGGAGAGCATGCATTCATACATGAAGCAATGATTAGGAGGGAGCTAATCCTATGATCCATTGAAGATGATGAAGTATATATCCATGGTAGCAGCTATGAAAAGTAGTACGTGTTCAGTTTGACTTTAGAAGAAGCCTTAAAGTATCCCTGGTTGCCCATCCAAATCCATGATCCTATGATGAAAGGAAGAAGTTGGAATCTTCAAAACATGGAATCTATAGAAAACTCCATGGACCCAAGAGCTAAAGAGAAACATGAGGAAGAACATGAAGATTCCAAGGAAGAAAGAAAAGCCAGAACAACTAGTCATTGTATCGAGAATCACAAGATTACCAACCTGATATGAACTCACTAAAAGCAATCAAGCAGAGGAACTGAAAGTTGTGATGAAGAACAGTGTATGGAAGACTTAAGAATAAAAGCATTGCGAGATGCAGAACTAGAGGTTCTCCCAGATGGAGGGAGAAGACTATGATGATTGCTTGTAAACCAGACATACATGAACCAGTATATCGTCCACAATATCCATGGGTTAGAGTTTACATGTAGAGCAACCTCAAAGGCTTTGAGGTATACCAGAAAGAGACCCTTGTATGCAGATAGAAGAAGATCTTGTATGGATTCAAACAACTTGGTGCAGAGCCTTCAATACACAGCAGAAGCGTGGTGAAAAGATTTCTATAACATAGATATTGTATCAGAATGGTTACTCAGAAATCCAGGATGATGGATTGCTAATCCATGACAAACTCTCATGATGACAGAAGAAGTGCCACATAGATATGTTCCAGTTTGAGCCCTGCCACGATGTTATGAGCTAGCAAGAAACAAAAAATGAATCCAACAATGATATACTATATTGATTAGAGCTATATGAAGCCTTCAGAGAAAACCAGTGTTCCAGAAAGACCGAAGTACATTGAGATCAAGCATTACACTCTCAGTGATGAAGTCCAGAAAAGAGAAAGAGGTTCTCCAATATTTATCTCCACAGATGAGCAGATAAGCAGACACTTTTTGTAAAACCTCTGTCCAAGATGAAAGAGTTTGTGTACTCAAGCTGGAGCTCGTGAAGACGACTTCCATATTGAAAAAGGAAGAGATGACTCCCAGGTTGGGAGGGAGCACTTATGTGTTATTGATTTATGGACAATCATTTTTCAAGTTCGAAAAATGGTCCAGGATGAGCAGTTCCTTTCCAGTTCGGAAAGTGGTTTGAGATTTCTGACGGATAGGCATTTTCCAGTTTGGAAAATGGTCCAGATCAAACGGTCATTTTCGTAATGAAAATGTTTCGATGGATTGCTGATGTACCATAGACAACGATTCCCCTTGTGGTTAACATAGGGAATGGTCTAGGACAATCTCTCTTCTTGACGGTCACTCTTAGTAGTGGTCAAGAAGACTGGTCCGCCTCGTCGGACAGTCATTCTTTTGAAGCTCGCAGTTGTGAGCAGTTTCGAAGAATGGTCCATTTTGGAGGTTGGTGCAGGACAGTCATTTCCTTTGGAAATGGTCCAGACAATTATTCGCTAGGGCAGATTCATTCTCTCTAGGCTGCACTTTGTTTAGTGTCGGAGGAATGGCCAAGATAGGTGAATGGTCTAGGTTCAACAATCAGGGATGGGCATTCCCTAGGGTAGACTCATTCTCTCCAGGTTGCACTTTGTTTAGTGCCGAAGGAATGGCGCGGATAGGGAATGGTCCAGGCTCAGAAATCGGGACAAATATTCTTCCTTGCTTGAGAAGAATAGTCCAGATAGCTCATCGTTGATGTTTTACCTTCTTAGGGCAGATGCTCTTCCAGATCTCACAGATGTGAGTGGAAGAATGGCCCAGATGATTCAATTTATATCATAACAGTGTTTTCTGTGCAGGTTGATGATATGATTGTTATGGAGACTGTATGTCTCTTGACAATAGATGTATACTACTGTGGTGGATGTGTGCCACTGATTGTCACTATCTGTCACTGATCAAGTATCTGTGTGCTACTTGGTGTGGTAGTGTACCACTGGATTGTAGTTGTGTACTACTATGGATAGACACAATTGTGTTCTATTGAATGACATTGTTCCGATTGCCTGGAAGACTATCAGTAGTGTTGGAAATGATTATCAACTATATGGATGATCAATGGACAGAGATTTCCCAGGCGGAAAATGGTTCCGGACATTTATTCTTTTAGGACATATGTTCGGATTAGAAGAAAGGCTCTTATGGCACTCTGTGGAGTGAGTGACTTATCCAGCATCATGTTTGATTACTCAGATGGATTATGGTTTCGAGAGGTGATGCAACTGATGACACTGATAGTAGTGATGGTACTCATGATCTAGTCATGAGATAGTCTATACGACTATGTTGATGCTATCGGGTGAATGGTATGTTTGTGCTCAAGACCATTACCTTCAAATACCTCCCTAGCTAGGAGGGAGTGTTGATATTATGGTCGCTGCGGGAGGTATTTACCTCCACGTGTAAACCTGACGAGAATAGAATATTTCGGGAAGCAAGAAGAAACCCTATTTAGTTGGCTAATAACCCTAGAAGACAAGTCGGCTCAAGTGGATAATTTGTATTAGGTTATTAGCCTCCAAGAGAAGAAGTCGGCTAAAGGAAATATTATATAATAAGTAAATAGGCACCTAGAATGAGAAGTCGGCCCAGGCAGTTTGCCATTTTTAGTATAAATACAGGAGGCCAGTCTTCATTCTGGCAAGCATTCTCAGAATTGCAGTAGCACACTTGTGCACACTGCAGTTGGGCAGTTTTGTGTGCAAGTTCTGGAGAAGCTGCTGCCGCTAGTCTATAGTCTCGGTCTTCTCTGGGTTTGGACTTTCTGATCAGTTTTTGTTATTCTTGTTTGGTGCGCTATCCTTGGAGAGAGGTGCTCTATCTTGTTTGGCTATCTAGCCTAGGGTTTGCTTCTAGAATGATTCTCTGTCAAGGTTAAGGTGCTCGGGGGTGGCTTCGGCCTATGGTTGGTTGACAATAGTGATATTGTCTACGGTTAAACGAGCACATCCATTATATTCTAACACTATGGTTGGTCACATATCAATTGTTTCTTCTCTATGGCCTTGGATGTTAGGAGATTCCTTGAGGTCTCTGCCTTAGATGTGCCCTCCGGCCCCTTCTCCTCATCTTCAAGTGACTGTCCTAGGAGGCTTTGAGGCTCACCTCCTAGTTCCTGGTTGTGATGCTTGAGAGGTATCTACGGGTTGTCAGGTGTGCTCTCACTTCCTTTGCCTTTTGCACCTAGATTTGTATTAAGTCCTTGGCTTTTTGATTTGTATATCTTTGATGATATAGACTAGATTAGTTCTGTTCTTATCTTGCTTTTCTAGGAGCATCTTGTGCGCTCCCACTTTGTATGGACATGGACATGGATGTGCTGAACAGTTCTATTGACCTTTTTATGGTCATTTGTTGGACATTAATCAATTATCTTATCTTTTCTTATTTAAGTTCTTCCTCATCCAGGGAAGTCGTAGTGGAAGTAAACCAAAAAATAATATGTACTATGCAACTGCCAATATGATGGGGCTAAGCTGCAAAGTGTCCAAGTGGGGTGCACAGAATATGATGGCCCTTGCAAAAGTGCCAAAAAAGGAAAGTATTCCCTAAAAGAAGTGACATTTGAAAATAATATATTTCCTCCTGAAAGAATAAATATTATTACCCAAAGGGCAAATTTTTTTTTATAAAAGATAACTTCCTCTTGTTGAAATAATGTAACTGCAAAGAGTATTCTTATTATTATTGTTATTTTATTCATAGGATTAAATCCCCATTGTGGATTAATCATGTCGGTAATTGTATTAGGACCAAATCCCCTTTTGCGGATTGGTCAACAGACAATTATAATAGGCAGAATAAAAGTCGGCCCTGCCAGTGAAGAGACACTTCACACGTGCCAGAACTTGTATAAATACAGAAGGCTAGCGCCTCATTTGATCACAACACACTTGCTCATTTCTAAGAGGCAAGCTGCAACTTACCAGTTGGAGAGAGGGAGAAGAGTGG
>JASDQU010245352.1:23033-46614 GCA_032191745.1 Picea mariana | reverse complement strand
TGTATTGGCAATTTATGATAAGGAAGTTTTTGCTGGGTTTTCTTCCCCTAGAGGGTTTCCCAGGATAAATGCTATGTCTCTTGTGAATGTGTATTTCTTAGTGATCTTGTTCTTATGTTGCTTTTATCTATTGAAATGCATAGAACTATAATAATGGCATAAAACATTAACACCTCTTTTATAAAGTTACTTCAATTTTTTTCCTTCTTTTCAAAAAATTAATTCACCTTTAAATTATAACTTGACCCTTTTTGTTTTTCTTTGCAAAATACGTAGGGGAGGGAATTTAATCCTTGGTGCCCTACCCTCTGTTCAAAGGACTTTACCAACTCCCTTCTCATAATACTTCTAAAATATATGCGGACAAATATCATTTTGAGCAATTGTTTCATATGTCCAAAATAAGTTTTGGAGGGACACTTCATAGTTTATTGGTGCATTATTTTTAAAGGGGGAACAAATTCATTTTCCTCTTCACTTTTGCAGGGACAGCTCTGACACCATGTTAGAGTTAGGGCTATAACATAATACTGCACATGTCAATTAATGAAGAGAACCACAAATATATGTGCGAGTACCCGTGTACCCAAATATGCAATACATTGCAATATGATACAGTACAATGATCAGATGATCTGATACTTTGGTGAATACAAATGAGGTTGTGGCACCTCATAATATAGGTGTTAGATTAATTTAGAAATAGCTCCTAACCCTAGATGGGGGGATCACTAGGGCTGCCCACTAATACCCAACATGATCACAAATTCCCTCTTAAAGGGTCATGACTCATAGGTCACCAAGACAAAATTAGCCACCATACACCATACGAGTAACGTGAAGTTACCCATTTTCTCAAAACATTTGCTATATTATTGATGTTGTTTCATAAGCATCAACATTATTTGTTTCCCACTGCTTGCTGAGATGAGAATAATAGCATAGTTGGAGTCAGTTGATCTGAATAATGCTGTTCTCATGAAAATAAACACATAAATGTGACAAATTCTGAGCAGTTGAGTGATCTGGTATATGGCTATTTTAGATGGCATTAGAGCTATGTTATTTTAGTCAGTTAGTGTGAAATCAGTTATATTTGGCCATGGTCATCTGTTGCTCTGTATATTGATCAGTGGTTGTTGTACTCGTTTCATGCTTTTGAATATTCAAAAATTTCGCAGTTGAACAATCTGGTATATGGCTATTTTAGATGGATTTAGAGCTATTTTATTTTAGTCTGTTAGTGTAAAATCGGTTATCGTTGGTCATCTATTGTTCTGTATATTCATCAATGGTTGTTGTACTCATTTCACTTTATCTGTTCAATATATCTAAATTTCATTGTTTATCCTAATAACAGGAAAATGATTGTTTTGTATGAAATAGGAAATAATCCATTTTCTAAACCTTCTATACTGTTCACAGGTTGGATTTATGCAACTCATTTGTAATTTTCTATTTTCAATCATTTCATTTCATCTGTTCAATACATCTAAATTCTGTCATTTGTCCGAACAACAGGAAAAGTTTTCTTATGTATAAAATGATAATAAATTAATTTTCTAAACCATCTATACTGTTTATGGGTTGTACATAGGCAGCTTGTTTATAATCATGTCTCTTAGATTATTTAGCTTGTTCTGCATTAGTTGAAATTTATCTTCCATTTATATTGTTTACAGCTTGCACCTGTGCAGCTCATTTGTAATTTTCAGTTATTTCTTTTCATTTGTCCAGTATATCTAAATTCTATTGTTTGTTGTAATAACAGGAAAAAACCTTCTTTTGTATGAAATATTATATGATTCATTTTCTAAACCATCTATACTATTTACGGGTTGCACTTTTTATTTCCATGAAATACATATCCCGGGGAAATCCATCAGGCACTTCCCCTCATTCCAAAGATGTTTATTGTAATAACAGGAAAAAACCTTCTTTTGTATAAAATAGTATATAATTAATTTTCTAAATCATCTATACTGTTTATGGGTTGCACTTTTTTTCCCCATGAAATACATATCCTGGGGAAACCCACCAGGCACTTACTCTCATTCCGAGGATGATACCTAGAGTAAACTCGATTCTTCAGGGCCCAAGGTTGATACAACAATATACTCATTAAGAGCTCAACATGTCATTTGCAGGAATTGATCCTGGGTGGAGAAGATAACACTCCTCTCAACCCCCGGGCTAGAACCAATTGACAACTTCACTGGTTGCACTTATGCAACTTGTTAATAATTATGTCTCTTGGAGTATCTGGCATGTTCCACTTTAGTTGAAATTCATTATCCACAGGTTTTGGAGTAGGAACAAGTATTTTCATACAGCATAATTGTATTCATTGAAAAGCAAAAACCTTTATGACTTACACTGAGTATGATAGCGTTATGTATTATTTTGGCAGGTATATATCTATGATGGTAAATCTTGTAAGCTCAAGAAGACAATCACGAAGTTTAAAGATGTGGTATGTAGAAATCCTATGATATATCTTTTTTGGCATGTGTTCTATCATCTATGTTTTGTATTATTTGTTTGTTACATTCTTGTTCTTTTTTAGTCCTAAAGAACAGTTTTACTAGAGAACATGTATATGATAATGTTCCAAGGTAGTTTAACATTTTGTTTCCTGGCCCTGTATACAAATTTGCAAGGACTTAATACTCTGCCATGATTTTGTAGGTTGCCGAATCTAGGCAGAAACTTTTGGCATCTGCTGCCAGGCATTATTCTTCAAAGTGATTTGTTTGTTTTCTATGGATTTTTACATGCAGGATGTGACCTTATCAAACAGATTTCTCAGCACAGTGCTGGGCCTGTTGTTCCAGGTTACAGGGTTTAATCTTAGTCAAATATATCCTTGCACTCAATTTCTTCTGAAATAAAGTCTCCTTGGTTTTTTGTTCCTTACTATGCTCTTTTCTTGGGCTGAACTGGAGATGACATTGCAACCCTGTGCTTACTCAAATGGATATATATGTATATTTGTTTTGTTTAGGCAGAATTTAGGCAACATAGGCTATGGCAGGTGTTCAACTGATTTGTTGTCGCTCAAAATTGTTCCTTAAGAAATTAGCCCGAGGGAGTTATGCATGGATGGTTTAAGTAACACATTTATGTCACCAACAATGCACTTCTCGTCTCAGAGTCCGTGCTTGCTGATTCTACAGGCCATCTAGGATGGGTGGTGACAAAGAGTAGTTTCTCACTCTTCTGCCTAAGGGCTTTGTTGCTGATGTTGGAGTAGTAGAGCTGGAAGAGGATAGTTCTGCAGTGCAATGAGTCTGACCAGACACTAAGCCATAGGACTTTGTCGGATTGGGCTAAAAGGATAATTGCCCCAGTACCAGAAAGTGGTACACATTTGAGCAAAGCCAAAAGAAGTTTCCTGAACTATCAGGATAGTTGTTGGGGACCAACTCCTGAGTCCTAAGTGAGGAGGTTTGATTGCAGATAAGTTTAGACATTGCTTAAGTCCATGACAGTTGGAGTCATGCTATGGAGAAGCTCTACCAGGATTTTATAAATGTGGGCGTGCAAATTTGGTTGTTGTATCAAGGGTGTGGAATATTGATGAAGAATCAGTGCAGGATGTGCATTGCAGTGATCAATGCCTTGTGCAGTTCACACATATCGACAACTTTGTTACAGATGCGCTAAAAGACAGGGCGCAGAGTGGAGTGTTTTGACCTGATATCACAGAAGGCAATTCCCTTGTCTTAATGGTTTGTTGCACAAACTTCATCACAGAACACCATTGCCAAATCATTGCCGTGCGTTGGCATACTTGGACAACTTAGTGATTCATGCATTGATTACCAACAGTCATGACAGATTATTATTAATGTTTCATTCTCTGATTGCTTAAGAATTTTCTAAATTATGGTGAATGGAGTGTTAAAATCCCAAATACCAGATCTGATTTAAAATTCCCAGCAATCTTTTATACCCAGAAAATTAATTAGCTGAACTGCTGAATAAAAAATACACTGGTATTTAACAGTAAATATGCAGCGGAACAGCAAGGAGAAAATCACTCATACACAGCAGAAAAAATCAGTCACACATTACACAATTGTTTATCCTGGAAACCCAACTTGGGAAAACCAACATTCAGTTTTTTTATTATTATTTTGGCCCTCAGAGAAACCAGAAATTTTACAGCAGTTTGGAACCTGTAATTCAGACCCTCTGGAAAATCTGCCCACAGAAAATCAGCCCACTGAAATCCAGTGCTCGGCCTCCCTCTCAGCTGTACAGCTGCGCTGGTGCAAATCTGTACGGCTCGGCCTTCTCTTGCCTTTTCTGGGATCTTCTTGTTGCAAAACTTTTCTTTCTCTTCAGGCCTGAGTATCTCACTCTCCCTTGAGAAAATCAATCTCTCACAAATGTATGTCTTTCTCCTCTCCTTAGGCTTTCTTTTATACCTTTTCAATGACTAAAACCCTAACCCCTAATGTCCAAAGTGATGGATGGCTAGGATTAACTCCTAAGCCTCACATGAGATCAATGGTCAAGAGTAGATCTAAGTCACTTAACCTTAGAAAACCTTAGTCAATAGCCAACATTAATTAATTGGTTTAATTAATATGCTTTTCCTAACTCAAACTTAGGAAAGAAACATAAAAGTCACTTAGATAATAAGTTAAGCAAGTACCTAGAGAGGCTTTGGACATATTCTGCATGTTTGACACCTAGGCTATGGAGAAGCCCCTGTCCGAGTTATAATCATCAACACTCCCTCCTAGCAAGGAAGGTATTCTGCACCACGCCCAACTTATCCTTGAAGAAAACAAACTTGCCCTTTATCAAAGCCTTGGTGAGAATATCTACAACTTGCTCATTCGCGGAGATATAATGAAGCTTCACTGCTCCCCTCTGAACTCTGTCCTTGATGAAGTGATATCTGATCTCTACGTGTTTAGACCTGTCATGAAACATTGGATTCTCTGAGAGTTTTATGCGACTTTGATTATCGCAATGAATCATTGTCGGCTTGATCTTAAAGATCCATCTCGAGCTCATCACTGATTTCCCTTCCGGCCTCGGCACAATGTCCCACACATCATTCATCATGATGGAAGCATACTCCTCCATCATGACATCCCTCTAACCTGGTGGCTTGCTGCCTCCTCAAAACTGGTAGGCTCGGAATCGATAATGTCAGTCATGGGTGCCATGTAACTAGGAAATTGTCTCGATGGTCTGCTCTCCCTGAAAGTACTCCTAGGAGCCTCCACATGCTCCTGAGCATCTCTAAGTGTCTGCTCGAGCCATTTCGGCCTCCTCTTGACAGAAGTTTAAAGAATCTCAACTCCTTCTCTTAATCTGAAGACCAAGTCCCTAGTGCCGATGTTGGTGTCTCCTCATTCTTCGAAGCCTCTCACTCCTTATCCTCTGCCACTACTGGAAGAGATCCACGTGACTTCCTAAAGGCTTTGCTCTTCCCAAATCTGACATCCTTGCTCACCACAATTTTGGGAAAAATTTAATGTACAACAGATACGCCTTTGAAGTCTCACTGTATACCATAAAGATGCCCTTCTATGCCGAGGGCTCCATCTTCGTCCTCTTCTCTGAAGGTACATGAATATGTACTGGACACCCGAAGATGTGAAAATGCCCAACCTCTGGTTTCACTCCTATGAACACCTCCTCATGAGTCTTGTCCTCCAAGACCTTATAAGAACTCTTGTTCTGAATATAAACTACTGTGTTGCATGCCTTTTCACAAAGGAACATGGGCAGATCCTGATCATGGATCATTGCCTTGGCAACTCCAACTATGGCCCCGTTCTTCCTCTCTGCAACCCCATTATGTTGTGGGTTGTATGGCACTATTAGCTCCTTCTTAATTCCTGCCTCCTTGCAAAAATTCTTGAAGTCATTGGACATGTACTCACCCCCATTGTCTAACCTCAGAACTCCGACCTTCCTCCTCGTTTGGTTCTCCATGAGAGCCTCGCATATGTTTGAATAAACAAGATCCAATATCCCCTTGGACTTGCTATCACTGCTAGGAAAGGTCGTCTTGGCATACTTGCGAAGTGCACGTCCCTTGCACACACCCTGCTGCTCTACACTGAACTTTGGAAGACTAGTGACAAACTCCCTCAATATCGGTAAATCCGTGTGGTACAAGTGACCCATCCTCCTGTGCCATAACTCGCACAAGTTGTCATTGTCACTATCATGAACTGGGGCACATACATGATGAGCCTTCAACAAGTACAAGTTTCCCTCTTTGCTTCCAATTACTTGTCCTGAGCTTGGACTAGAAGCTCTCGACTTGACAAGTACCTGTCCATCTTGGCAATAGACTTCATACCCCTTGTCCTCCATGGTTGAGACTTTGAGTAGGTTCTTGTTTAGCCCTGATATATATAGCACATCTGTCACCACAAAAGGACTTCTTGACTCTAGCTGAAATTGGATAGTCCCATTCCCCTCTATAACACATCTGACATCATCACCAAGCTCCACATGTGGTTCTGAGTCTTCCTCTGAAATACTTGTGAATACCTCCCGTGATCTTGTCATATGATGAGAAGCACCATTGTCCACGAATTAGGCATGCTTGGCTAAGGTGCTAGAAAGACAAGACACCAAGGAGAACTCCTTCTCAAACTTGGTGGCAAACTCACTCACCTGTGTGTCAGCTGATGCTGCAACCTCTGCTTTATTCTTTCCCTTCTTGTTCGGACACTGACATGCATACTTGTCCTGAGCTTGGACTAGAAGCTCTCGGCCTGACAAGTACCTGTCCATCGTAGAAATACACTTCATACCCCTTGTCCTCCATGGCTGAGACTGCGAGTAGGTTCTTGGTTAGCCCTGGCATATATAGCACATCTGTCACCACAAAGGATTTCCTGATTCTAGCTGAAATTGAATAGTCCCAATCCCCTCTATAGCACACCTGGCATCATTACCAAGCTCCACATGTAGTTATGAGTCTTCCCATGAAATACTGGTGAATACCTCTCGTGATCTTGTCGTAAGATGAGAAGCATCATTGTCCATGAACCAGGCATCCTTGGCTAAGGTGTTGGAAAGACAAGACACCAAGGAATACTCCTTCTGGAACTTGGTGGCAAACTCACTCACCTGTGTGTCAGCTGATGCTGCAACTTGTGCCTTATTCTTTCCCTTCTTCTTGTTCGGACACTGACTTGCATAATGAACAAACTTGTGACAAGCAAAGCATTTCACCTTGCTCATGTCTTTCTTCTTTCCATCCCGAGAGGTGGCCTTCCCACTAGTATTCTTCTTGGTCTGCCCCTTTCCTTTCCTTGCTTGACTTGCAAGAACAAGGTTCTCATCATCACCCCCCTTTTGCTGGCCTACATGTAGAGATTCCTCACAAATCTCTTCTTGGATGAAATCATCCCACAATTTCTCCCAGTCAGGAAGTTTTCTCATGCCACAATGCCTTTGCTGAAGGGAGGCCATGGCTTAGTGAAGCCATTTAGGGCCGTCCTCACCAACTCTTGTTGTGACACTGCCTCCCCAACTGCTGCCAACTCATCACGAACCTGTGTGATCTTGGTGAGATAAAAAGCTACTGTATCTGATCTGGACATCTTGGTGCCCTTGAGTTTCTCTCTGAGCACCATCATCCTATTCTGGTTATCGCTCTAGTATAGCTTTGTCAGAGCCTCCCACATATCCCTGGCCATCTTCTTTCCGGATAGATGAGGGATCACATGATCCTTTACTGCATCCAGAATAATCCTCTCGACTTTCACATCCTTTTTGTTATGGTTGACCAATTGTGTAGCATCAGTAGGAGGGGTGAGTTTCTGATCTACAAACTCCCAAATCCCATTCGCCATCAGCACCGATGCTATCCTCTCAGACTGTAGTTGGATGCACCCTCCAACCGTTCTTCAAATCTAAGTCCAGTTGCAACCATCCTGTCCAATCAAATACTCAACCAAAAAATACTTAACTGCTGGAAATTTCTGCGGCAAACTTGTGACAAATCGATCTCCTACTTTCTCAGAGTTTAGAGCTTTGATACCTTGTTATCTGATTTTAAATTTCCAACAATCTTTTATACCCAAAAAATTAATTAGCTGAACTGCTTAATAAAAAATACACTAATATTTAACAGTAAAGATGCAATGGAACAAAAAGTAGAAAATCAGTCATACATAGTAGAAAAAATCAATAACACATTACATAATTGTTTATCTTGAAACCCAAATTGGGAAAACCAACAATCATTGTTTTTATTATAATTTTGGCCCTCAGAGAAATAAAAATTTTTAGAACAATTTGGAACCTGTAACTTAGCCCCTTTGGAAAATCCACCCACTTAAAATTGGCCCATTGAAAGCCAGTGCTCGGCCTCCCTTTTAGCTGTACGATTGCCCTGGTACGAATCTGTAGGGCTTGACCCTCTCTTGCCTTTTCTGGGATCTCCTTGCTGCAACACTTTTCCTTCTCTTCAACCCTGAGTATCTCACTCTCCCTTGATAAAATCAGTCTCTCACAAACGTGTCTTTCTCCTCTCCTTAGGCTTTCTTTTATAGCTTTTCAATGACCAAAACCGTAACCCCTAATCTCTAAAGTGATGGATGGCTAGGATTAAATCCTAAGCTTCACATGAGATCAATGGTCAAGATCAGATCCAAGTCACTTAAATGAATTAATTCTTTTAACCTTAGAAAACCTTAGTCAATAGCCAACATTAATTAATTGGTTTAATTCATGTGCTTTTCCTAAGTCAAACTTAGGAAAGAAATATAAAAGTCACTTACTTAATAAATTAAGCAAGTACCCAGAGAGGCTTTGGACATCTTTTGCATGTTCGACACCTAGCCTATGCAGAAGCACCTGTTCGAGCTATAATCATCAACATGGAGATCAAGTGAGCAAATTTGAATATTCAATTTCAATATCTAAATCTGAATTTTTAAAATCTCTTTTGACCATTAATCCATAAATTATCGATTATTCAATGTCACTCTGGTGGAGGCACTTCCATTAGGATGGCCTGGTTGAGATTACCATTATGTGCAACTCCATTGGTTCAACCTCCCCAACATTACTCCACTAGGGGCAACTTCACAAGGTTGACTTTGCGAGGTGCAACCTTACTAGGATAACCCTAATGCATGCAACTTCATTGAGGCAACTTTATTAGGTGCAACTCTGTTTAGGAAAACTTTAGTGAGTTGCCATCCATATTTGTTGTTGCATTATGGCAATTGTTAATATAAGATTATAACGTTCCTTTGTACTTTTTTACAACGACATAATAGATGATCGTTTGTTGGTAAATAGTTAGTAGTGATGGCCCAAGGGGTTAACTTAGTTGGTTGTCATCAATGTTGTTGGGCATTTGGCTAGTTCCGTGCCAGCAAGTACCTAGGTTAGGTGCACTGGTCTACGTCAATTGGTTTACTAGGGATGCCATTCACAAATGTGGGGATGCATCCCTTGGGTTTCTTTGCGAGGTTTTCCTAGGAAAAAATTAGTTAGGTGTGCTAGTTGGTAAGCAATAAATTGGATGTTTAATGTGCAATGGTAGAGAGAAGGATGGGAAGAATGTGAGAGCCAAGTTTTGTATAGCTACTAGTTGGTGGGCTATCACATAGTTAACATTGAAGATAGTGAATGAAAAATGTTAACCAAATTTCTGTGTCATTTACAGAATTGTGTGCACTTTTCTTATGCGATTCATATTCTTCTGCACAATGATGATTAAATTGATGCCATAAACATTGGTTTTTAGGATTTCATATAGGTGCACATAACATAATATTAGAAAAAACATACTTGGATAGAATATTAAATGTCTCATATATTAATGATGTTGCATCAAGTACATCTATGGGATCTCAAGGTAGGCTACCCACTTTACGTATACCACTCTCTCATTTTACTCATTCAACATAACATTGTTTTATAACACCCTAAGTTGATAATGGTAGTTAACCACCTAATGCCTAACCTTAGCATTATAATATTACATTGGGGACATGCCACTAATAAATTGACCCTATAACAATCACATATATTTTGGTGGTATACTCTAATGCTCTCCCCCAACATGAAAATAACATTTTCATCTTATTTCCCCTCATAGCACAATTTGAAACCTCTTGCAATTCAAATCTTTTAGAAAAGGAGAAACACAACTTAAATCTCAAGACCACACATGGGTTAGCCCCAATCCATCCACTGGCCATCACATAGTTAACATTGAAGCCGGTGATTGAAATTGTTTACCGAAATGCGTGTGTTTTTTTGGATAAGTAAGTTGGAGTTTTCTATTAGGAGTACAAAAATATTAGAAAAAGCTCCCCGAGAAGAGGACGATTTAAAGCCTTCATAGCTATCTTCTTCATTATAGGTTCTAGACTTGGACTATGGCTTTGTCCAAGGCCTCTATCAACAAGTAGAAAGATAAACATTTTCATAAGAATTAAAACAACTACCAAACTATTGTTGATAACTACATACAACCCATTCATATAAATAAAATGAAAAGAGATAATGCAGTTGTTAGTTGACCTGCATGGACACAAAAACATAGACATTAGATCTTTCTCGACAGGGGAATTTACTCGAGCTCGATTGGATTATCCTCACTCCTCTTTCTCGTGCATTAATGAAGCAGGCCCATTGAGTCGTAGTAAGGAAGAGATTCGTTTTGAGATTGTTGATCACCTTGATGTAATTCAACTTGTTTTCTATAGTTTGGTTGTACTCTCACATGTTATTTGAGTTTAGGTCTGTTAGTGATGTAATATTTATTATACTGGAACAATTATAACAAATGTTGGGCTTTTGTGTCCCTAAGCTTGGGTTTGTACATGGTCCTTCATAAAGGCAACAACATATTGATGAAGAACTTCATCCATCATAGACTCACTTTTTGCATTTACAATCTTTTTAATGTCCTCAAGTTCCTTTGGAATAGCCTTAGAGTGCATGTTGCTATGTAGAGAAGTGAAACTAGATATTTCTTTGTGAAAGTTTGCGTGAGAGGACCGATCACAAGCTAGATTCTTACCTTTCTCCCTTGTTGTTGGGGTATGGAGTCTTCTCCTCTTCATAGCGAACTATCGTGTTGTTAGTAGAGCTCGCTTACGGGTTCTACTTGAAGGCTAATCTTCTATGTTCTTCTCAGATTGGCTTATCCTCGGGGCCAATTTCCTCTTGCTCATCCTCATTTGTCTATTGCTCCTCATTTATCTTTTACTTCTCTTATTCCCGTGGTGCTTCTTGACTCTCCATCAGTGTACACTCAAGTTCGATGCACAAAAAAAAGTCCAAATGTAGAAGGGTAGCCCCAACAAGATTAAGGTCCTCCCAATGGCAACCGTTACCCCTTAGAGTTTTGGAATGAAAACAAAATTCGACCACGATTTCCATAATATTCTCTTTGGCTCGACCTTTGCCCCATTGTTTTATGGATTGAAAACAAAATGCCACCACGATTGCCATAGTATTGTCTCTGGATCGACCTCTGCCCCATTGTTCTATGGAATGAAAACAAAGTGCCACCTCGATTGCCATAATATTGTCTTTGGCTCGACCTTTGCCCCATTTTTCTACCTCAATATTCATGATGGTGAAGGGTGGCCTCTATATTCGGATCCTCTTGCACATGAATAGCTTCATGGAGGTGTGTGATCTATTGCCTTAGGTGACCATTCACATGGTTTCCATAGTGAACCATGTGTCAAGCATGCCCTTCCTTGTGCTCTAATTATTCATGCATTTAATTGCTTGTATTGTTCATTCCTAATGCCCCATCCAGGGAATTAACTACATGATTGTGTGCATTTTTGATATATGATTCATATTTTTATGCTCTATGATGATCAAACCAATGCCATAAACATTGAGTTTTAGGATTTCATATGAGTGCACATAACACAATATTAGAGAAACATAACATGATGAATAATAAATATCTTATATATTAATGATGCTGCAACAAGTACATCTACGTGATCTCGAGGTAGGCTACCCACTATTATGTATATCACTCTCTCATGTTACTCATCCCACATAATATTGTTATATAACACTAAGTTGGTTATGGAGGTTTAACCACCTGAACTCTGATCTTAACATTATAAGATTAGACTGGTCAGATGCTACTAATAAATACCTTAAACACTTACATATATTTTTGTGGTACACTGTAATTCTCTCGCCCAACACAAAGATATAATTCTCAACTTATTAACCCCCCATAACAGAAGTTTCAAGACTTTTACAATTCAAATGTTTTACAAAAGGAGAATCACAAAAATCTAAAGACCACACATGAGTTAGCCCCATCCACTAGTTCACATTAGTAACTAATTATAGTGAGCACCAATTTTCTAGAAGAATTGCTTTGGTACATAACGTATCTTCATCTACTTCTCCAAAAGCTCCATTGAATTGTGATCAACCTCATGCGGAAGGTAGAACACTTCTCCCACTGTTCATTAGACAATCACCATACTTCTCATTGTGTGTATGGGCCCTTTGCTTGTCTTTGCCAGGCATACTTTTTGGGCCTTCTCCCTATCATATCTAGGGTCTTGTTCTCTTGTTTTTTCAATCTTCCGGGGGCAATGTCATGTATCTATTTTCTCTCTCCTTAGGGTTATACAAAGTGTTACATTTTGTTTTAGTTTCTGTTAAAAATAATTAAAAAGGTACCAAGGACAAGTGTTTCTCATCACCTAGGCGCCTACGGGTGAGAAAGTGTCCAAAGTGGTCCCTAATGATTTAATTTCATGTGAGATGAAATTAAAAGTGACTTTATGACTTAAGTAAAGTGGGTGAGTGAATAGACATGAAATCTTGGCCACTCATTTAATTCAATCTCCACCATTGGATTAAGAAACCCTTCACCTACCCTCATGAAGTCGAATTAGGGAAAGTGAGGCGCCCCCATTCTCATTATTCTTGTGATTTGAGAGTAAGAGAGCAAGAGAGGAAGAGAGAGAGTCGAGATAGGGAAGGAGAGAAGTTTGCTGGTTAGGGCACAAACCCAGTAACAATGCCTACAGATGCTACCCAAGAAAGCAATGAAACACTTATATTTGAGTAAAGGGGACCCACAATCTAATAAAGAATGCTTAAAAGGTTAGTTGAAGGATAGGAGGTCTCATCACGAGCCGACCTATCACGTCCATGAATATCTAGTGGTATGGCATTGTTATCATCTGGTCACCAAACAAGGGCAATGGCTCTCAATTGCATGGCTGGGAGAAAGGGGGTCTCATCACGAGCCATCCTTCTCATTTCCACTAGGTGTTTGTGGGTGACATTGCCATCATCTGGTCACCACGCTAGGGAAATGACCTTCAACCTCTCCTTATGCTATATTGAAAAAAAATACAAAGAAAGAAAGATAAAAGGCAATTGATGGGCTTGGAAAAAGTGCATTGCGGATGAAGGTACCACACACCCTCTACAAAGGCACCCATGAATGAGACACTACGACCCCTTGTATGTCATGAGCCCTATGCCCATTAAGTCTTGACCCTAACCACTTCATCCAGTTTTCATAGCTTAGAGAGGGATCTCTTGGAAACTCTCCTCGACTTAGGGAAAGATCTACCTAATAGGACACCTCGTCAACCCTCTCATATTCAAGCTTGACAAGTCACATAGTGTCTTTGAGCAATTAATTGTTTGATATAGTGATCTTTGATGCACATGCTTAGATGGCTTATTTATTGATTGGATTCACTTATCATGATGTTATGACTTGAGATCCTTGGAGGGTGTGCTCATTTGTCTTTGCAGGACCTAGTTGGTGGACATTTTTGGGAGAACAAGCCTAGCTTGGGCTTCCATGGGGCTACAAGCCCACAGGTTGGATGCCAAGGGCCCGCATGCTGGATGAGAAAGATCAAACTTGGAAGACCTTGATGATGACCTGGACGACATAGCCCAACCCTCACTTGCAAAACAATTTGCCTAGGAGGGGCAAAACGTCCCCTTTTTGAGCTTGACGCCATGTTTGGGGGGCTAGGGCATGGTAGTGAGATGATATGCTTTGGCACTTGGATGTTTTGAGAGGTTTGAGGCTTTGGCCATGAAGGAAGACATTTGGATGCTTGACATGTGGCTTTGGGAAGCCTTACTACCCTCCTACATCACCAACCACCTTCTCCTAGTGCCAAAACATCCCCTAAAGGGGTGGCGTCCATGTAATTAGGGTTTTATTTGTGCAAAAAGTGAAAATTTAAATGAATTGTTTAATATTACTTTGTTATGGAGGCAAGATTAGGGTTGTTGACCCCTAATCTTGTGATTTACCCCTTAATTTGTGGACAAGTCACCTTGGTGACATTTGTATAAATAAGAGATCATAAGATCTCATTTTAACATAACTCTCCGTCATTGTGAGAAGTATTGGTTTGAAATTTTCGCAACACTTGGCTCTATTTGTCTCTTGTTCACTTGTTTATGGCTATCTTGATGAATGGTTGATGGAGGAGTGAGGAGCTAGCCTTGGATGATGTTTTCTAGCTTTTATGGTGGATTATCTTGGCATCTCTCTTGATTTTTTTATGGTCTTTTACTATTATGCTATCATTATTTTTCAAGTCAATAATTGTTGTGCTAGGAGCTAGGTGGGAAGTATAAGGGCATACACCCCCACCATAGTCTTCATCATTTTATGCTTCATCTCATTGATTATACAAGGGTTTGCTAAGAGAAGTATAAGGGCATACACCCTCTTAGCTTAAACCCTAGCTAGAGAAACTTGCCTTGGGAAGTAAAAGGGCTTACACCCCCAAGGAGGTAGCTTCTCTAGCCCTTTCTTCATTTGACTCCATTAACCCAATAGTAAAGGCACTAGTCATATACCTTTTGCATTGGAGATATAAAATCATTGCCTTGGGAAACACAAATTTTGGTCTTTTGAAAGGTTTCTTGCTTGAAGTTGGTTTGCCTCATTGATAGGAGTCTTCCCCTACTAGGGCGTCCCCTCTCTCCCATTACTTTGCTTGCTGTTACAAACCCTAACCTACAGCCATTATGGCTGATCTAACCTAGATAAACTACTAGCCATAACTCTTAAACTAACCCTAGACTAGCTCCTAAATTTTTCTCACTTACTCTACTAACTAGGGTGCATCTTTTGAGCTAATTGTTGGCATATTTTGAAGGTGTGATTTGCTGATATAAGTGACTGAAAGCTACAGCCATAAGGCTGCAATTTTCTGCAGAAAATACATGTTTACAACAACCATCTTCTCCTGCTTCTTAAGTGCCATTTTTCAGCCTATATTCATTGCTAATCTTGATGCTGATTTACTTAACTAGTTTAGATCTTTATATGCTGATTTAGATGCTTTATTTGCTGGTATAAACTGTCATCTACTGTTGCAAATTAGGGACAACAAGCTTAACTTGCTGATCCATACTAACATATATTATTGCAAGTTGGATTTTCTCGTGTCTCGGGCAGGTACAATCATACAGAGAAGTACTATACTTGTGGGGCAACAATCACTTGACTTACAAGACATCTCTTCCCACCTTTCATTCCATTTAGACTTGACTTCTAGGGGCTTCACTTCCATTTCTCTCCGTCTCCATCTCAATCCCCCAAGGGTCATCGAGATCGCCTCCCTAGAGTGACCTAGTCATTCTTGAAGTGCGAGACCTACATCGAGGTGACATTGGGTGTAGGATTCCCAAGTTGTAGCACTTGCTTTGTGGTTGGGTCGGGCTTTGCCCAACCTACAACTTGCGCTATAACATGCCACAACACCTAGAGCGAACTGTGAAGAAATGTTCCTGATGATGAAATATGGTGAATGGGCTAGCCTGGGCCCCATATAACTTCTCCAAATTTCCCAAGCTCACTATTATCCTCATTTTACTCCTCTGTTCAGGCTGACACAAACTCATAAGGTCGCCTTTGACTGCAAGGCAGGGGAATCCAAAAATGGGAACATTACATTTCTACTATCGAGGGGCAGAGATTGAGATCACCACAACTTACACTTATTTGGGAGTACAATTCACAGGGCCCCGTTTCGGTATGTGATCGACCCTTCAGTCTCGGCTCAATAAGGGGTACGGTTCCCTGGCCCTCATCGAGAGACTGTGCTTCCTGGGGCAGTTTCAGGACATCTTGTCTCTAACTCATGGAAGCGATCATCAGACCCATAGTTCTCTATGGCTCTGAGATCTGGGGGCAAAGCTTGTTATAAACAGACTTGGCCAAGCTGGAGGGGGTCCAGAGCCTATTTCTCAGGCGTATCATCTGCTGCAAGCTGACGGTTCCACAATCCATTATTCAGGCGGAGTTCGGTGTCCACCCAGTTTGCCTTGAGGTCATCTTCTATTTGGTCTCTTTCCTTCGTAGAGTCAAATCCTTCAATGACTACCATTGGGAGAGAGCGATACCCCTACCTCGCTCTTTTCTCCTCAATGTCTCTTGCTTCGGACCCCCCTCATGCCATACACGTGGTTGGTTCTGAGAGGTGTCTCGACTTCTCCAGTCGATGAATATCTCCCCAGAGCACCTCCCTCCTTTCAATTTTTCCCTTGATGCATCGCATCATCTCTTGCCAACTAGACAGGTACCGAATCAGGCTATCAGAGAGGACATCTACAGGTTGTACACTCAGGTCACTTGGACTTCACCTCCGTTGAGCCTGGGCTTGAAGATGTCCTTCTACCTAGAGCATTTTTTGGAGCTGCAGGATGACATCGTCGTCCGCCCCCCTTACACTTGCAGGGATTGGATGCACTCACTTAGGATCCCTTTGGGACAACTTCGTGTTGGATCTCATTGACTTCGGATTGAGAAAGACCACCATATACAACAAACAAATAGGATCTGCCAGATGTGCCACTTACAGGAGCCTGAGGCTGAGATGCACCTCATCTTTAGGCGCCCCATTTACTATGAGATCAGAGGACGATTCCATTGTCTCTTTAGGGATTCGGGGGGTTCACTCTCTACTTTCTTTTGATACTACGACCAAAGATGCCTAGCCCTCTTCATCAAGGAGATTTTTAGCCACAGATCTCATTTCGTGCACGCTATGCCCTGCCTTGGGATGACTAGGACAATTACCTCATACTTTCATGTTGATTCATTAGATCAGAGAAAGAAGCGGCGGGTAGAGTCCCAGAGTGTACTAGACAATAGATTAGTGAGACCTCGTGTCTCTCCTCAGCCTCCCCCTCAGAGAGTCAGATCATTATCATCTAGACTGGTTTGGAGGTGCTGAATTGCACATCGGGCCATACATTCTCAAAGAGTTAGAGGGGTTAGCTCTAGATGGATCCAGAGCAGGGTGCCTCCCGCCGGCCAGACTACCTCCCAGTTTTAGATGAGCTACCAAAGATATATCCAGAGTTGCTTTCCTTCGGCCTCAGATGCTAGGAGTATACCCCGCTCCTACATCCCCCCTAGGATCATACAGTCGGACCCCCTAACAGTCCCTGAGGACTCTGACAACGAGCCAGTGCCTAGTTCGCCCCCCTCACCCTCGACCATCACACCAATGAGACCTTGACAACTTCATCGTCAGACCTCTCTCCCACTCACTCCTAACAAATTTTTGTGCTAGACATACTCACTTATATTTTGGATCACCGTACTTTTATCACGGTTATATACATTTTGAGGCTGTACTACTTCAGGCTTCCTTTCTTTTCTTATGTTATTCTCAGCACTGTCTAGGAGTTGCACTTGCACTCCCACATTGTACTCCCACTTGTTGTAATCTTCAGTCCCAATGACCTACTTTTGTGGTCATTCATGGACATTAATAAAATTATCTTATCTTATCTTATCTATTGACAGTGCCATCAATCCAAGTAATATGATCCCTCAGTATACATGGTCCATATACAACAACAACTATCATCAAGTAAAATAGATCCTAATCCCAATGGATTTCCAAGTAAGTACAAAATATATGATAATAAGCACTCCCAATGTTGTAGTAGCCTGATGCTATAAATAGTAAATACCAAGAAGCCTGGTTCACTCCCTGGCAACAATGTCAAAATGTTAAATGCTTGAAACTGGTAGGGTTCCAAGATAACTAGAGATTGTACATTGTTACCTTTTACAGTGTCTCTGCACTTTTGGTTAGTGCTTGCAAACCTCAGGGGGGAACCCCATGCAACCTGGAAACTTTACATTTAACTGACCGACATAGGTATACCAACATGTGTATACATAATTATTTCTACAGTTATGGAGGTTTAATCATTATCACAAACATTAATTGTGATTTGCATGTTAGTTACATGTTATAAACACTTTTCTGACCAACATGAACAGACATACACCAACACAAATGTATATACATAATTATATATACCTTGATATTATTCCCTAGCTTGCAAAACCTACAGACAGGGACTCGGATTCCAAACTTAGATATCATACCCTGTAGCTCAAAAACAGAAAGCAATCTCTGAGAAATGATCGAAACAACTTCCGTGCTTTCTTCATTTGCAAATTGTTGCAGCTCAACATTAAAAAACAGACAACAGGTTGCATGGCAGCTCCATTATTCTAACAGAACTTATCTAGTTTGCAAAACCTACACACAGGGACTTGGATTCCAAGCTTCAATATCATACCCTGTAACTCAAAAACAGAAAGCAATCTCCGAGAAATGATTGAAACAACTTCCGTGCTCTCTCCATTTGCAAATATTTGCAGCTCAACATTAAAAAACAGACAACCAAACAGACAACGGGTTGCATGGCAGCTCAAGGATGACACATTATCTCTGAAAAACTTGCATGGTGCAGTGACGGTTGACCTTGCCAATGTCAATGTTCTTTGAATTTCACTCACACCTTAAATGTGAAGTAAGGTGGACCTTGCGTGCTCTGTTGCATTTCTGGTAACTATCTTTCTGATAAAGTATTTTTGGACACCAAAGTTTTTTTTATGATGCCTGCATACATATGTGACGGGGCACTCCTCAATCTTGTGATTAAGAACTCCATGTTTCATTGCAATAGACTCATGGTTGTATTTTTATGTCTTAAGTTCTGACAGGGGTGTAAAATTGTTCTTTCCTTTTACTCTGCAGTCTTTGCTGATCCATCTATTTATTTTTGGAGTATTTGATTCTTGGCATTGGTTCTCTTTCCTATGGTTGAGCTGTGTTGAAGTTGCTTGAAAACGTTTGATAATGTTTTCTTGAAATTGATTAATGAGGTGCCTTGAACTGCTCTGATGCAGGCATATTCAGGAGTATTTCGTTCTGATGGACAGATCATTGCTGCTGGGGGTGAGACAGGGGTCATTCAGGTGAGCTAAGTTAATTTTCTTCGGAATTTGTTTACTTTATCTAATTTTATCAAACAAATATGCTAAACAGTCCAATGTATTTCTGGAATTTGCTTTCTTTACATATCAAGGAGGGCTATATAAAGCTCAATTAATTGTTTGGTTGTTAAGGTCTTCAATGCCAGCTCTCAAATGGTTCTCCGGCAACTGAAGGGGCATGGCAGGTACTATTTGTGCCTGCAGTTTATCTGGCTTAGAATTTAGAGAACACTTTTGACTTTAAAGAGTGGCTTTCTACCTGCATTCTTGTAGAAGAACATGGATGTAATGGAAATATAGTAAAGTGTGAGTATGATGCAAGGGAATATTAATTTGATTATTGGAACTAAATATTTGGAGGTGAATCTATTGTTGCCTTAATTTTTCTTGTTTTAAATACACACATAGATACATTTATTTAAATTTTATACAGACACAAAGACAAACATAAGATAAGATCATTTTATTAATGTTGAACATATGCCTACAGATAGGTCAATGGGACTGCTAAGTACAATAGAGTCAATACCTTGTGCAAGGGCAAGGGCCAATCCTATATAAAAAGATAAAAATCAGATATAATCTAAGATCTGAACTCTAATAGGTAGAAAAGGATGTGCTGCTGGAAAAGCTAGAGTGATTCATGGACTGCTGAGGGCCAAAAATCAAAGCGCTATGGAGGGATGCCTCCAAAGAGAGTATAAGGGGAAGGGAAGAATCCTCAGTGCCCAGTGGGCATATCACTTGAAGAGGAGGAAGAAACATAGATATATGCCTGTAACAAACTATGCTGCAGGGGTGCGCACGGCCCCCCCCCGGCCCCCACGCTCCCGCTCCGGAAGCGTGCTCCCAAGTGACATGCCCACTGGGCACTGAGGATTCTTCCCTTCCTCTTATAGTCTCTTTGGAGGCATCCCTCCATGGTGCTTTGAGTTTTGGGCCTTGGCCCTCAACAGTCCATGAATCTTCTGGGAGCGTTTTTCGGGAGCGTGCTCCCTAGGGAAAAAAAACGCTCCCTGCCTTAAAAACGCTCCTAAAAATGCTCCCTACCTTAAAAAGTCTCATAACCATGCTTGGAAGCAGAACTTTTGGGTGAATATGATGGTGATCATATTCCCGGAGGAGACATGACACCCCCATCCATTAGCAGCGTTCCAAATACATCAATTTTGCCTTTATCTTCACAGCGTCCATTGTCACGTGGGGGCCATTCAGCTGCTGGTTGTGTTCCATGAACACTTCCATCTACTCCTACTCCTTTTCTTCAAAGTTCACGAGAAAAGAAACTAGAAGTTTCTTGTGGAGAGTGGAAAACTTAGATCTCTTTTTCTGTTTCCTGTTTAGAAGTAGTCTCTAGAACTTAGCACTTTGTCTTGACTCTTCATTATGGCTTATTTTGTAAACAATGAAGTTATGAACATTATATGGCAGTTTACCTTTGAAGTTTGAAATTTGAACTATTGATTGAATCTTACAACTCTTTGGTAATGAATAGGATGCTCTAGAGTCTATTTCATTTTGTGGTTGATGTTGTCTGTTAGTATGTTACAATCTATTGATGCCAAATGTTTATGATTGATGTTATATGTGTAGTAAATGGTTGATGCTTTAATGATCATCACTAATCAATTAGTTAAATGATCTTATATCTATGTTTTCATTTTTTTTGCAATTGATTCGACATTCTGCATGCTTTATATATATATATATATATATATATATTTTTTTTTTATGTATTATATAAAAAATGCTCCCGAAATGCTCCCGCTCCTAATTCCACTCCCGCTCCGGCTCCCGCTCCCGCTCCCACTCCCAACAGCCTCGGTAACAAATGATTGCTGAAATACTTTTCACTCTTTATTGACATAATCATGATATTAACAATCACATATATTAAGAACATGACAGTAGAGTGTTATCACACAATCTGTAGCTTGGGCAAAGCCCAACCCAATCCACGGACATGTGACAACTACGGGAGTATCTACCCACTGTGAGCTGAGTTAGATAAACACTCTCCTCGCTTTAGTGATGATGAAAATCACCACAAGGGGGGGACCCTGGGTGACTCTAGGGGGATTGAGATGGAAGATGGGAGAAAGGCAAATGAACACCCCTATAGGTCAAGACTTGAAAAGGAGTAAGTCTTAAGAGTGAGTCTTGTATATGGTAAATGGTTGCCAAGTATTGTGTACCTGCAAAACAGTGTTAGCCCTGCCCAGAACAAGACAAATGATGGATATAGAAGCCTTAAACCAAAGGGAATCAAGCAAGAATCCTTGCTGTCCCAAATTGCAGTGGTATGGAAATATATAGATTAACAATAAATAATGTCAATAACTGCAAATTATACCATCCAAAATCTAGTACAAGATATTAGAAATAAAACTAGCAATGACTAGTCAAACTTCCAATGATTAAAGCAAGATTTTGGTGGTGTTTAGAGAGCTGTGATATGATGTTATCAACAAGTTTTTATGACAGCCAAATGGCTGTAGCAAACAATTGCTACAGCAGCAACTTCTAACCACATAAGTCAACAAGTAAACCACTCAAAAGTTAGCCAATAACTAGTAGAACAATCACCAGGGTTTACAAGTGAATTTCAGCGATAGAATAGTGAGCAAAGATTTAAAGAAGATGAGTTTTGCTGCAGCCCTAATGGCTGTAGCATTAATTTGTAATAGCAAAAAGAATTACTTAACGCCTCTAGGGCACAAGAAAGCCTATAACATATAGAAATAGATCCAACTTGAACAATTGCAATATCTTGTAAATTCACGTATACCAATGCATGAATATACAATCTCCAATGAAAGTAGACTAGTGCCTTATCAATTGGGTTAATGGAGTCTCTTGTGTAAGAGGTAGGGTATGTTACTTTTCTAAGGGTGTAAGCCCTTTTACTCCCTAGAGCAAACAAAACCTAGCAAGGTAAATCTACAAGGGTGTAAGACCTTTTACTCCTTGTAGCAATCTTTGCAAAATAGTTTATTCGATGACAATAATGATAGATCTTGGTGGAGGGTGTATGACCTTAAACTCCTCCAAGAGTTCAACAAAATTAGCCTTATAATCAAGAAGAAACAACACAATAGCATAAATTCCTTACCTAGTTTAAGAGATAGCAAGATAAACCCTTATTTTTCAAGAATATTCCACCATAATAGAAAAGAGACAAGCAACAAGAGATAGCGCCTAGCTTCTTCCTCCAATAAACAAGTAGTAGCATTCACAAAACATCAAAAAGTGATAGTGCGCCTTGCCCAAGTAGGGTGAAAATTTCAGCCAAGAGTATGTGATTATCAAGTGAGAGTTATGTCCAAATGAAAATGAAAGTGACCTTTATTTATACAAGGTCACTAAAAACCAATTTGTTCACGTTTTGAAAAGTCAACATCGAATTAGAGAGGTTCACCTCCGTATTTGTCTTTTACAACTTAAAATTACAAATACATAAAGTAAAATACCCCTTTAGGGGTGATGTCATGCCTTAAAGGGTGACGTTAGGCCTCCAA
This sequence comes from Picea mariana, assembly GCA_032191745.1. Taxonomy (NCBI): domain Eukaryota; kingdom Viridiplantae; phylum Streptophyta; class Pinopsida; order Pinales; family Pinaceae; genus Picea; species Picea mariana. Next base: position 23,796 of record JASDQU010245352.1, on the reverse strand, counting down.
GAGAGACGTTTTGGCCTTTGATGAAGAACGCTAGGCTTCCAAAAGCCATGTGCCATGCCACCGAGTGCTCTAGTGCATGCCAAGTGTCTCTCTCTCCATCAAACCAAGCCACATCACCATCTATCATGAGAACCCCAACATAAACCCTAAGCCCATGCGACGACTAGGGCATAAAGTGAGACGTTTTAGGCCTTCCAAGGGCAATGTTGGGATGCAAGAAGATGGAACATGGTGTTACGAACAAAAATATATAATAATAATGATAACAATAATAATAAATAATAATAATTTAATGAAATAAATCAAGAGGCACGTACCTCTTCACCTCGTGACCAGTCAATGCAATATAGTAAACCGTCACGAGGGTAATTGTAACCATCATCCATTATTCATTTTATCTATCAGTATATTTATTCATAAATATTCAGTCCACATTAAATAACAACATACCTGCTACAGTGGTATTAGAGCCAACTTCTTGGCAATTGTGGGTTAAACCGCTGCCAATTCTGTATGTTTGTACTTTATTCATGCTCAACAGGTCAGTCTGTTGTACGTCCATTCTTCCTCTGTCAAAATCAATTGCCATCCGTACTTCATTGTCAATTTTAGCGGCTGTTCGTACGCTTCTCCAGTCGCCATCCATACCTCTCTCATCCGCTGCAGTTCGTACATGTCTCGTCCCTGTCTCGACTGTCCTGATTCATCCGCCACTTATTCCGTTCGACCTTGACCGTATGCCCTTCAAAATTCACTGCCACCT
>JASDQU010245352.1:0-23012 GCA_032191745.1 Picea mariana | reverse complement strand
CCTTTTATTTTTTTTTTCAAGTTGCCCGATTTTGTTTTGAAAAAAAAGAAAAAAAGAGAAAGGTCAACTTATTAATTAAAAATAATATATATGTATATATAACTTTATATATATATATATAATATAAAAGTGGGTCCTACAAGAAGAAGTTAACCGCAAAAATGGTCAACAATGACAAACTAAAAGCAGATGTAACCAAATATAGAGACGAAGTAAACGAGGTAAGGTATCGACTCAACGTGGAAAAATCACAAAAAGATGTGAGTGACAAAATTGATAAATTATTAGAAGGCGAAGGCAAAATTGACAAGTTGATACAACAAGGGCAAATATTACTGGAACTCTCTGAAAGTTGATGGGACGAAGAACTACATAAACGAGATAACGATTAAAAAAACAACAAAAAGACTGGATGAACATACCGAAAAATTGAGCAATTAACGGAACAGATAGATGCGTTATTTGCAAAACCCATAACTTATTGAAGACCACCACAAAGTTTGGAATCGCAAAATTTAGAAGATCAGGGACACCATGAAATACCAGAGATAATGTTTTCAAGAAATACGCGTAAGTCTAGATTTCAAGATAGAGATCTCCAGAAGTTTAAAAAGGAATTACTGAAATTTGACGGCAAGGACCATAGGGGAGCTGTTGTTTGGATCAACAAAATGGACGGTATTTTTGAATCAACCCCCCCGCTAGGCGAACGAGAAAAAGTAATGACAACGTCCAATAGTTTAGAAGGAGAAGCTTATGACTGGTACCTATGGTGGTCTAGAAAATGTGACGCTCATTCCTTCCATTGGAAAAACTTCACAATTGCCCTACTAAAAAGGTTCCATGACGAAGAAGATGATGGCCTATATAACAAGTTCGTGCATCTTAAACAAAAGGGAAGCATAAATGACTATACGCACGAGTGGGAGGTGCTGACAACAAGGCAAAGTGGATTCAGCGATGAACAATTGTTAAAGATGTATATCTGTGGGTTAAAGGACTACATTCATAGTGAAATTAGACTATGGAATCCTAAAACTATCGAAGATGCTAGACACACAACAAGGCCAATTGAACAAAAAAACAAGTTCAATAAACCATTGTTTATGTTACAAACATAATAAAAATGATAATAATAAATATAATAATTGTAATAATAAATAAAATTATTTAATTAAATCAAGAGGCACGTAACTCCTCACCTCGTGACCAGACAATGCTATATAGCAAACCGTCACGAAGGTAGTGTAATCATCTTCATCTTTATCATTATCAATAAAATATCAATATTCAAAATTATTCATTTTCTAGTGAATAACAATTTTCATGTTAGAGTGGTATCAGAGCTTTCGTTCTGATCCAGCTTCCGTTAATAATATTGCCCCCCTGTGGATTTTCCCCCCATTAAATTAACTCCCCACCCGTACCTTGTTCCTAACCCCACAAATCCCACAACCCGTAACCTGTTCCTAAACTGTAGCCCTCCCCCCAAATCCCTCCCCGTTCCCGTAATCCCATCCCTCCTAAAAACCACTGTAACCCCATCCCTCCTAAACCTCGTAAGCCCATCACCCTAAATCCCGTAACCTTCCCCGTAAATTCCGCGCTGTCACACAACTCCCTCGACACCCCCGCGTCCCCACACACTTCGCATCCTACCCCCCCTCGACACCCCCGCACGACCGACAGACTCTCCCTCGCTCAACCGCAACCAACCGCTCAGACCCTCCCCCGACACCCCCGCTCAATCCACAACCAACCGACAAGACCCGACACACATGTCCCATCCCTGCCCCCTAACTCCCGACCTTTCATTACCATTCGCGACTTCTTGTAAAGTCGTGCCCCATTCTCGCCCTCACTTAATTTACATTAAATATAATATATATATCTTATGTTAATTTATTATATATGATATATATAATATGTATATATACATATATACATATATACATAAAATAAAATTAATATTTAATAAAAAAAAATTGCAAGGATGGTCAACAACGAAGAACTTACGGTCGATGTGAACAAATGCAGAGATGATGTCAACGGTGTAAGGTACCGACTTAACAATGTGGAAAAAATGCAAAAAGACATGAATGAAAAAATCGATAAATTACTCGAGATCAACAACAAAATTGATCGGTTAATACAACAAGGCGAAAGATTATTGGTGCTTTCCGAAAACGATAAAAATGAAACAAAAAGAAGACTTGATGAACATAGTGAAAAAATTGAACAATTAACGGAACGTGTCGAGGCCTTATTCGCAGAACCCTTAACTTATCGAAGACCACCACTAAGTCCTGAAATACTAGAAATAAATTCAGAGAATCAAGGAATTAGGAAATTCCAGAGGAAAATATTTCGAGAAATATGCACATTCCCAGATTCCAAGACAGAGATTACCAAAAATTTAAAAAGGAATTACCAAAGTATGACGACAAGGACCATAGAGGAGCTGTTGTTTGGATAAACAAAATGAATGGAATTTTTGAATCAAATCCCCCACTAGGCGAATGAGAGAAGGTAATGACAACCTCTAACAGTCTAGAAGGAGAAGCTTATGATTGGTACCTTTGGTGGGCCAGGAAATGTGATGCCCGTTCATTCCATTGGAAGAATTTTACAACAACCCTACTTCAAATATTTCATGACGAAGAGGATTATGACCTATATAACAAGTTCGTGCATCTCAAACAGAAGGGAAACGTAAACGATTATACTCAGGAATGGGAGGTTCTAGCAATAAGGCAATGCGGATTCACGGATGAGTAACTCATCAAAATGTACATATGTGGCCTAAAAGATTACATTCATAGTGAAATTAAACTATGGAATCCTAAAACAATTGAGGATGCAAGACACGCAGCAAAGCTAATAGAACAAAATAACAAGTTCAATAAACCAACATTCACAAGTCCAGAAAGGTTAAATAAATATTCAGACGATAGAACGAAGAAATTCACTATAGAGATACCTAACAAGTATTTACCACCTCATTTGAGGGAAGGTCATGCCAGTGATCAAGACTCAAATAAAAAATGGGAAAGCAAATGCCGATATTGTGGAGACAAATGGTTGCCTGGGCACAAATGCAACAATAAAAAATTATATTCTTGTAAAGCAGAGGAAGAATCAAGCACATCTGACAGTGATTCAGATAACGAAAGTGAAGAGGAAGGTGAGGCCCCCAATACAGGAACCGATGAGGCCATGCCCAAGATATCCTTGACTGCAATAACAGGAATAACACAACCGCAAACGTTAAAACTAAAAGGGCACATAAAAAAAGAAAATGTCACCATTCTAGTTGATACAGGGAGCACCCATAATTTCATAGATGTAAATGTTGCAAAGAAATTGAAACCTATTCGTATATCCGGTCGTAGATATAAGAGTGATGGTGGCAGATGGAAAAAAAATTGATGGCATAGGAAAATGCCACAAGATCAAGCTTCAAGTAGCATATCACAAATTGGAATCTGGATTCTACACCGTACTCTTCGGAGGAGTAGACGTTGTCTTGGGAATTCAATGGTTACAAATGCTAGGGACCTATTTTGCAAATCACCAAAAACAATTTATAAAATTCAAATGGGAAGGAAGACAATACAAATTATACGGATTACAGTTGCCTCCCACCCAAATTATATCCTCACAACAAATGGAGAAACTAATTCGAAAAGGAGCACCAACTTATGTGGCACACTGTCATCAGATGGAGTTATTAACAACATAAATAGTCAAATCTCAACATCAAGAGATTCAAACTTTAATCCAAAAATACGACAAGGTATTCCAAGACTTACCTATGAAGCTGCCACCTAATAGAAACATAGAACTTATAATCGAGGTTAAGCCAGATTCAACACCGATTAATATTAGACCTTATTGATATCCTCACCACCATAAGACGGAAATAGAAAGGCTAATTCAAGACCTATTGAAATGTGGGGTTATTACGACAAGCAGGAGCCCATATGCAGCCCCAGTAATACTAGTTCGGAAGAAGGATGGATCTTTCAGACTATGTATAGAATATCGAGCGTTAAATAAAATAACCATAAAAACAAATTTCCTATACCCTTCATAGATGAGTTGCTAGACGAACTCCATGGAGCTAAATACTTCTCAAAATTGGATTTAAGATCAGGGTATTACCAGATTCAAGTAAGATTAGAAGATATACAAAAAACTGCTTTTCAAACACATGAAGGTCATTGTGAGTTTAAAGTCATGCCGTTCGGTCTAACCAATGCACCAACTACCTTCCAAGCAACTATGAGTCAACTTTTTCGCCCCTACTTAAGGAAGTTCGTATTGGTCTTCTTTGATGATATTCTTATTTACAGTAAAACTTGGAAGGAGCATATGAAACATTTAGAACATGTACTTTCTCTCTTAGAGAAAAATCAGTTCTATGCAAAACTATTAAAATGTTCCTTTGGTAAAGAAGATGTAGAATACCTTGGTCATGTCATATCTCGAGAAGGAGTCAAGGTGGACACTGAAAAAATCAAGGCAATCACAGAATGATCCAAACCAAAGAACATATCAAAACTAAGGGGATTCCTTGGATTAACGGGTTATTATCGAAGATTTATCAAGAACTACCCTCATTTGACAACACCCTTGTCAAACTTATTAAAGAAAAATTCCTTCAAATGAAATAACAATGCACAAGAATGTTTTGAAACATTAAAAAGGGTTATGTCGTCTACACCTGTGTTAGCAACACTAGATTTTGCAAAACCCTTTGTAGTAGAATGTGATGCATCAAGAATTGGAATAGGAGCAGTATTAATGCAAGATGGCCACCCAATAACATTTGAAAGTCGAAAGCTCAACAGAAAGGAAGAGTTAAAATCTACCTATAATAAGGAAATGTTAACTATTATGCATGCATTAGCTAAGTGGCGACAATATCTCCTAGGAAGCAAATTTTTGATACGTACTGATCACAATAGTCTCCAATACTAACTAAGACAAAAAACATTATCCACTGAACAACAAAAGTGGATGGAGAAACTTTCCACCTTTGATATGGAAATAATACACAAAAAAGGGAAAGACAACATAGATGCTGATGCACTATCACGAAAAGATGAGGAAGTAAAAGCATATGCAACAACAATAGTCATTCCAGATTGTTAATGTTTATGCCATTATTATAGTTCTTTGCATTTCAATAGATAAGAGCATCATAAGAACAAGATCACTGAGAAATACACATTCACAAGAGACACAACATTTATCTTGGGAAACCCTCTAGGGGAAGAAANAGCTTATACAATGTTCAAGAGATAACTCAAACCAATACAGAAAGTCCTCCCCAAGAGATGCACCACTCTTCTTCTCCTCTCTCCAACTGGTAATTGCAGCTTGCCTCATAAGAGAATGAGCAAGTGAGTTGTGTGTTTGAAGTGAGGCCCTAGCCTCTTATTTATACAAGACTGGCACGTGTGAAAGGTGACAACTGGCAGGGCCGATCTCTCACCCTGGGTGGGTAAACCCACCTTTAATTAATTCTGGGTCTTCCATAATAACTGTTGGGGCCAACTTCTTATTCTGCCCTTTGTAATTGTCCGATGACCAATCCGCAAAAGGAGATTTGGTCCTTATACAATTACCGACATGATTAATCCACAATGGGGATTAATCCAATAACAATAATAATAATAATAATGACATGATTAATCCGCAATGGGGATTTAATCCAATAATAATAAGAATGCTTTTCGCAGTTACATTATTTCAACACAAATTGGTTGGATGAGATTCAAGTTGAGTATGCCAAAGATCCTGAATCTAATTCCATAATCAACAATTTAGACCAAAACCCCAAATTTGAATGGAAAAATGACATTTTATGGTACAAGAACATAATCTACCTAATTCCGTCCTCAAAATTTAAAATGAAAGTCTTCAGGGAGTCACGCAACTCCCCAACATCAAGATATGTGGGTTTTTCAAAACCTACTATAATGCACGACAATCATTCTATTGGAAAGGAATGAATAAGGATATTCAAAGATTTGTTGTCGAATGTGAAATGTGTCAAAGGAATAAAAATGAAAATGTTATGACTCCAGGATTACTTCATCCCCTACATATTCCTGAACAAAAATGGGAAGAGATCTCAGTGGATTTCATTGAAGGGCTACCCATGTCTGATGGGAAGGATAAAATTTTTGTTGTGGTTGACAAATTAACCAAATATGCACATTTCATGGCGGTAAGAAAAACCGACTCAACAAAACAAATTGTAGATGTTTTTTGAAAAAACATTTATAAGTTACATGGGTTTCCGAAGGTAGTTGTTAGCGATAGGGATGCAAAATTTAAAGGAAATTTGTGGAAAGAATTTTGCAAAAATACAAGAATATCTCTTAATATGAGCTCCACCTATCATCCACAAACAGATGGTCAAACAAAAATTGTAAATAAATGCTTAGAAACGTACCTATGGTGCTTTGTGACAGATAAGCAAAATAAATGGTCTCAATGGTTACATTTAGCCGAATGGTGGTATAACTCTACATATCACACTTCCGCTAAAATGACTCCTTTTCAAGCCTTATATGGTTATGAACCACCTAAATGGAAAGAGTTTGCACTAATTAATACTAAGGTCGAAGCAGTGAGAAATAAGCTAGAGGAAGAACAAAAAATCATACAAATATTAAAAGAAAACCTAGCAACAACTCATAATCGAATGAAACAACTAGCAGACCAACATAGGTCAGAAAGAGAATTTGAAGAAGGCGATTGGGTGTTTGTATGACTTCAACCCTACAAACAATTATCCCTTAAGCAACAAGGGAAGAACAAATTGGTCCCAAAATTCTATGGACCCTTTCAAATTAACAAAAAAATTAGCCAAGTAGCTTATAGATTGGAGTTGCCAGACAATTGTCGCATCCACAATGTCTTCCATGTTTCATGTCTCAAAAAAGTGCTTGGGCAAGCTCAACCAGTGCAAACAGAAATACCTGAATTCGATGACGAAGGAAAAATTATTTTAGAACCAGAAGGTATTCTTTCCACGAAGGAAAAGGTGTTACGTTCTAGAACCATAAAGGAATATCTTATTAAATGAAAAAACCTTCCAAAAGAAAATTCATCATGGGAGTCCAAAGAATTCCTCCGACAATACCCATCACTACCCTTGCTTTGAGGACAAAGCAAAATCTTAAGAGGGTGGCAATGTTACAAACATAATAAAAATGATAATAATAAATATAATAATTGTAATAATAAATAAAATTATTTAATTAAATCAAGAGGCACATACCTCTTCATCAAGAGGCACGTACCTCCTCACTTCTATATAGCAAACCGTCACGGGGGTAGTGTAATCATCTTCATCTTTATCATTATCAATAAAATATCAATATTCAAAATTATTCATTCTCCAGTGAATAACAGTTTTCTTTTTATAGTTTACAAGTCCAGATAGGCCAAATAAATACTTAAATGAAAAATAAAAAAAATACTCTTGCCTCGATTTCTGTTCTTTTATGCAGTTGTACAGCCTCTAAACAATGTTGTACGACCTCCCTTTTCACTGCTGTCAACTCAACATTTAATGCCGCAATTTCTTGAAAGGCGTTCCCTCTTCCTCTCTTGGAAATCTTTCCCTCCTTCAGCTGTACGAACCCTCTCCTTCCTTGGAAATTGTGCCCCTCCTCTAGCTGTATGGACCTCCCTCTTTCCCTTGGAGACTGCACCCTCCTCTTGTTGTTACTCTCACTTCTCCTTGAGCTCAATCTCTCTCTTGAGAAAAGTGACTCTTCACCTTCCCGCTCAAGCTCTCCTCAAAGTGTGCGCCCTCCTCCCTCAAGTGCTTCCTTTATGCAATTTTCATGTGTAACTCCTCTAACCCTTGGTCTCCCTTGAGTGACTCTACACTTTCCCTTGAGATCAAAGGTCACGACTTAATCATTCGTTGAGGTCACTTAAGTCACTAAAGTGATCCACGACCTCATCAAGTCACTTTTACACTTTAAAAAATAAAAGACCCAACTTTATAAAAACACATTTTAAAGTCACTAGGGAGAAAATGTGTTAAGTCACTTCTGCGTGTTGGGCGCCGCCAATGGAGAAGTACCTCTGAGCTACTAAATCTAACACTCCCTCTTAGCGAGAGAGGTACTTCTGGTATCACCACCAGAATCCGTCTCCAAATCCATTATCCCATCTGCTGTTGTAGCCACTCCCTCTGAACTAGAGGCCTCTACTCCCACTGCACTAGAAGCATTTGCTGCTACCTCTATTGATCTATGAACTGAACACATGTTCCTAGGAGACTTCACACTCTCCTGAGCATCCATTTGTGTCAACTCATGCATGTTGAGTCCTCTGAGAGTCTTGGAAGAGGACTAAGTCCCCGGTATCAACTTTCTCTCTCGTGCAACCTGCCCACTCTCCGACATAGAATTTGAATCCAGAAATGCATTGGACCCCAACACAGGTCGTCCCAACAATTGTACATCATACCTTGCCTGATGCCAAGCCTCACTGCTGCATCTAAGGCTGCTCTCTCTGACCGTATGAGCACCTGTCCATCCTCGAACATCACCACATACCCCTTATCTGATAGAGCTAATATAGAGAGCAAGTTGACCCTCAGCTCTGGTACATGCAACACCTCTGCCACCTTCAGAGAACCTCCTGACTCTAGCTGGAAATCTGCATTTCCAACCCCCTTCACTCCATGCGTGGTGTCGACCCCACTATCCACATGCATGTTTGAGTTTGTCTCTAACATGCTAAGGAACATTGACCTCATTCCCATCATATGGCTAGATGTGCCTCCTGTCCTGTGAGGTAGCCCAATTACTGGACTTTCTTTTTCCCCTAAATCTTTCCTGCAAGAGCAAGATTCGGTTCTTCTCTACGGCAGACTAGACCCTAGCCCAAGATCTATCCTTTGATCTTGCTGGCTTCTATATTCACTTGCTGCTTCCTACTGGAAATCTTCTTCTGGAAACCCTCACGACAAGAATATTTTTCCCTTCCCTTCTTCCTGGCAAAACCCCTTTGCACCCACTGCAAATCAAGTGCCAACTCTCTTGTCTGTTGAACCTCAGAGCACCAGCTCTGATACCATGTAGAAATTTTAACTCAGATATACACCAAGTCATAAACAAATTTCAACCTCCTATAAAGCTTCAATAGTAAAGCATTAAACTCAACACTAAATCGTACTTTATGAGCAGAAATACTAAATGACAGAGATCTGAAACTAAAATAGCAGCGGAAATAATAATGAACACTAGACAAATCATTCAATATGACACTATTAATTTCTAGGCAATGCCCCTGGAAAATACCCAACTTGGGAAAACCAATTCAAGGAGATTCTTCTTATTGAGCTCAAAGAAATTTCATATCAGAATTTATAACAGCAAGTAACAGTAGCAATAAATTCTAGAAAAATGTGCCAACAGACTTCCTCGATTTGCATGCTAAAAACAACACAAAACGGACCTCATTTTCTTCAATGTACAATCCCTTTAACAACAAATAAAATCTCGATATTTGTGCACATTAGCAGTATTGTTCTGCATTAATTTCATACAGCAAAACACCTAGAAAATCGTGCCCTCCTCTTGCCTCGATTTTTGTTCTTTTATCTAGTTGTACGACCTCTAAATAGTGTTGTTCGGTCTCCCTTTTCACTGTTGTCAACTCAACATTAAATGCTGCAATTTCTGGAAAGGCGTGCCCTCTTCTCCTTTTGGAAATCATGCCCCTCTTCAGTTGTACAGACCCTCTCCTTCCTTGGAAATTGTGCCCCTCCTCTAGTTGTATGGAGTCTGGACCTCCCTCTTTCCCTTGGAGAATGTGCCCTCCTCTTGTTGTTACTCTCACTTCTCCATGAGCTCAATCTCTCTCTTGAGAAAAGTGACTCTTCACCTTCCCGCTCAAGCTCTCCTCAAAGTGTGTGCACGCTCCTCCCTCAAATGTTGCCTTTATGGAATTTTAATGTGTAACTCCTCTAACCCTTGGTCTCCCTTGAGTGACTCTTCATTTTTCCTTGAGATCAAAAATATCATGCAGTGATGTTCGAGGATGGATAGGTGCTCACATGGTCAGAGAGAACGCCCTTGGATGCAGCAATGAGGCTTGGCATTAGGCAAGGTATGATGTACAATGGTTGGGACGACCTGTGTTGGGGTCCAGTGGATTTCTGGATTCAGATTCTGTGTCGGAGAGTGGGCAGGTTGCATGAGAGAGAGAGTTGATATCGGGGACTCAGTCCTCTTCTAGGACTCTAAGAGGACTCAACATGCATGAGTTGACACAAATGGATTCTCAGGAGAGTGTGAAGTCTCCTAGGAGCATGTCTTCAGTTCATAGATCAATGGAGGTAGTAACAAATGCTTCTAGTGCAGTGGGAGCAGAGGCCTCTAGTTCAGAGGGAGCGACTACAACAACAGATGGGATGATCGATTTGGAGACGGATTATGGTGGTGATACCAGAAGTACCTCTCTCGCTAAGAGGGAGTGTTAGATTTAGTAGCTCAGAGGTACTTCTCCATTGGCGATGCCCAACATGCAGAAGTGACTGAACACATTTTCTACCTAGTGACTTTATAATGTGTTTTTATAAAGTTGGGTCTTTTATTTTTTAAAGTGTAAAAGTGACTTTATGAGGTTGTGGGCAATGTTGCCCGAGCGTGGAGCGGCGGGAGTGTCATTTTCAAAAAATCTTCGGGAGCAAAGCATCTATTATATATATATATATATATATATATATATATATTGCGTTTATATTAAAAGAAACATGCAGAAAGACAAATTAACTGCAGAATGTATGAAAACATGCATATTTGTACATTGTAACATCAAAATGGCATCCATAGTAGTAAGTAGTAGTACATCAATGATTAATCATTCGAGCATCAACCATCTAGAATCTAGCAATTACAAACTTACAAACCAACGTACAAATTTTTAAGCCATATAATAGAAAGTAGACCATGAAGTTATGGAATGAAATCAATCATCTAGCAACTGTCAACAATAACATGAATCATGACAAAATAGTTATGCTTACAAAATAGGCCATCTGCACTGAATTATGAAGATTGAAAGGTCCAAAACAATAAAGTTTAAACTGTGCTAGACTCTAGACTCTAGTTGCTAAATGCTATGAATCTATCATCTATAGACTGACATGTAAAGTAATGAAGCGCCCCATGGAGCTTCCTGTCACTAAACCATTTTGTAACTCTCCAAGTCACATTTTTTTTGCAACATCTTTGAAGTACAGGATTGGTTTCTTGGGTTAATTGTGCTAATCAATTTAAGGTAATTCACACTTCCACTCTAATCTATAATGACATAGCTTAATTGACTTTAGGGTTTCCCCCTAGGCCAGGGTAGTTTCCTAAGTCCTTAGTTTGAAGTCATAGAAACAGAGCTAGTGTAAGATCCATAGAGAGCAACTCTATAACATACCATGAGAGCAACTCTATAACAACATTTAGTACAGATTTTTAGCACAGTCCACAGTGTTCGATTACCAGATTTAAGTCATAAAATCAGAGCCAAGGTAAAGTTCCACAAATGCTGTTAAAGAAATAGAAGAATAGAGCAATAGGACAACAAGATTCATTAGGAAGCGCCCATTTTGCACCATGGAGCGAGCTTCCGAAATCCGGAAGCGGGCTTCTGGAGAAGCTTCCATTGAGGATTCGCTTGGAGCGGGGGGGGAGCTTACGGTAACACTGGTTGTGGGTCACTTTAGTGACTTAATTGACCTCAACGAATGATTAAGTTGTGACCTTTGATCTCAAGGGAAAGTGAAGAGTCACTCAAGGGAGACCGAGGGTTAGAGGGGTTACACATTAAAATTGCATAAAGGAAGCACTTGAGGGAGGAGGGTGCACACTTTGAGGAGAGCTTGAGCGGGAAGGTGAAGAGTCACTTTTCTCAAGAGAGAGATTGAGCTCATGGAGAAGTGAGAGTAACAACAAGAGGAGGGTGCATTCTCCAAGGGAAAGAGGGAGGTCCATACAGCTAGAGGAGGGGCACGATTTCCAAGGAGAGGGTCCGTACAGCTGAAGGAGGGCAAGATTTCCAAGAGAAGAAGAGGGAACGCCTTTCAAGAAATTGCAGCATTAAATGCTGAGTTGACAGCAGTGAAAAGGGAGGCCGTACAACACTGTTTAGAGGCTGTACGACTGCATAATAGCACAGAAATCGAGGCAAGAGGTCATGATTTTCTAGGTGTTTTGCTGTATGAAATTAGTGCAGAACAGTACTGCTAATGTGCACAGATATCGAGATTTTATTTGCTGTTAAAGGGACTGTACATTGCAGAAAATGAGGTCTGTTTTGTGTTGTTTTTAGCATGCAAATCGAGGAAGTCTGTTGGCACATTTTTCTAGAATTTATTGTTGCTGTTACTTGCTGTTGTAAACTCTGATATGAAATTTCATATTGAAATTTGCCTTTAGCGGTGCTGCTGAGGTTGGGAGCTAGCCCACGAAGATAAAAGTAAAATTGGTCACTTTTGTGCCCACAGGGAACAGAACTCTAGTCTCTGGCTCCCACTTAATGCTAGAGCAAGTCCAATGAACGTGAATGATGGCGAGAAACCAAAAGAAGGGAGATGCTGAGGTTCAGAGCTAACCCATCAGGATAAATCTAATAAATTTAAGTAAAAGCAATGGTACACCAATTTACAATCAAACAAAAATATTCATCTTCTAAATTAGCATGACCATCTGGGCTTGTTCAAAAAGTTAAAATGCATTGCATGGAGAAATATCTGTTAACTTGATGAATTTGTCAGTTTGCACTTCTTGCCATCTTGTTCTACAGATTTCTTGCCTATTATCTTAAAGAATTCCCAAATATGCAAGTTTATTTAACATTTGTTTACCTTAATTGGTTGCTACTCTATGCAGGCCTGTTCGATTGGTGAGGTATTCTCCACAGGACAAACTTCATCTACTTTCAGGAGGTGATGATAGCATGGTCAAGTGGTGGGATGTCACAACCGAGGTATTGGAGTAATTATATTTTGTTGATTTTCTTTTGAAAGACTTTCTAAAGTTTCGGCACTGTAGACCATATCACCCACCGGTATCTGCAGATGAATTGATTTCTTTTTTGTGTTTATACAGGAAGAGTTACTAAATCTAGAAGGGCATAAGGACTATGTTCGCTGTGGTGCTGCAAGTCCATCAAGTGTTAATTTATGGTGTGATTAGTCTTTCTGTTCATATGCATCTAGTGGGTGTCATAATTTGATTTATTTTACTTTTCCTTACAATTTTTTATATGGACAGGGCTACAGGTTCATATGACCACACAGTACGGCTATGGGACTTGCGCAACTCCAAGACTGTTTTGCAATTTAAGGTTTATTGACCACAGAGATGTTTGTTTTTTAACAGAAACAAGGATTTTTCATTAGTGTTGAAACAAAGCATTACATTAGCTTTCTTTGCTATATACCTGGCTAGGTGATTTACATCTGTTTTTTCCCAAAATCTGAGAAAATTGAGTATTGAAGCTTTTTCTACATATCTTTCCTCTCTGCCATGTTTTACAAAATGCTAGAGGGATTTACAAGTCTATCCACCTGAGAGGCTCTTTACATAAAAAATTATCAAAATGTAGATGCTGGTTATCGAAATACAAAATACCATTAAGATCAAAAAGCATTGAGGGAGCTCTACTGTGAGTCACTGGGGATGTCGATAGCTCTCCATCAATTGGAGGGTCTGTTGACTATTGGTGCAGTGTCACTGCAGTATGGAGGGCACCTTGTTTGAATTCAGCTTCATTTCATGGAGCAGCTCAAGGGGCTACTTGCCATGACCATCCTTTTCTCTAAAGTATTGAAAACAAACACAATCATTTGTTGCAAGGTGCTGACTTGTTGCTGGATAGCTGTTATCTGCTTGTTGACTTGATTCTGGAGAGTTGTGACAATCATTTTTAGTCTTGGACAGTTTCCTGCATGAGTCGGGTGCACACATCCATGTTATTTATTCTTCTGTTTAGAGCACGAGCCGTCTCGTCATTTCTTCTTGATACTCCTTTGAGATGCTGTCGCATATCTTGTGCCATATCAAAGGTGAACTTCAACCCTCAATTTGTTACAATGCTACAAATTTCCATGTGAAACTGCTTAGTTTGGAACCTGGGTTTATCTTTCTTCCACTCTTCCGGCTGGCACATTGAACCATTTTTGAATATATTTATCTGGACAAATGTGCATAGAAGATAGAGACGAGTTTAGATTGGGAAAGTGGGGCACAAAATATGGAATAGATAATAGTTGTCTACTAGGGGAAAGGTGAGTTTGAGGATTTGAGAAGAGAAATGGAGATCTGTTGGGATTTGTAGGTCTAGGAGAGGGGAGATACAGTCTGGAAGAGAGGTGAAAGAAAAAGACAAGGTGACGTGATGGGGGTAGAGAAATGGGGAGAGGAAGGAGCTAGGTGTCTAGAAGGGCGTTGTTTTCTAGGAGGGATATAGTTCTCTGTCAATTGATGTGTACAACCACCAAGGAAAGCGTCATTTCATGCAGTCCAAATGGTATCTGTTTTGTCTTGGAATCCAAGGGAAGGCAAGATCTAGGACTTTAGCCTCATCTTACAACTCTCTGGGGGTGAAGGGGAAAGTCATTGTTTCATTTTGATTTAGCACCTAAAGTTTTGAGTGCACCGTCTGGTATGGAGAGTGCTTTACTAGCTAATCCATCTGCCTTTTGGTTATGCTTTTGGTAAACATGTCATATCTTCTTCTTTGTAAACAAATCCAGTTTATATAGGGAATGTTGAATTAGTATGGCCAGTTGGAGGTTTTTTGGGATATAATTTTGAAGAAAAGATGCTATCACAATTTCTGATTCCCTTGTGCAAAAAATTCTACTTGATGTGAACTTCCTTGGCAATTCGATTCCTTAAAGGGTTTCCAAAGATTCAAGTATGTTATTTGTGGATGGCACAGTGTTCCATGAGAACTTGCTAACAATTGTCCCTTTGTTATCTAAGATGATTACTCTAGAACCTACAGGACTAGGATTCAGATTTTTCGCTTTATTAAAGAGGAGGTCAAAGCCATGCTGGGATATTACCCATTTTTTTATGTCTTTAGTATTTACCTAAGAGTTTTAGGATATAAGGAAGCCTTTTTTAATGGTTTCTTGGTCTTTGGCTGTAGAAACCTGACACGAGAGATGCCAGGTAGATAACCACCAATGTTTTCCATCAACACTTCAAGTTCCCTTGTTCCTTGGTAGTTGGTGATAATTGTGTCTGAGCATGGCAACACAAGCATTTTTTATTGGATATACTATCTTCCCTTTGTTGCTGAAAATGAGGTTATTTTAATTCAATCATACTTTCCATATAACAAATCTGGGGATTAAGGATTTTAGATAAGATAATTTTATTAATGTCCAACTAATGACCATTGAAGTAGGTCAATGGGATTATCAATCACAATGATGTCAATATAAAGTGGGAGCTCAAAAATGGCTCCTATAAAAGAAAGATGCATAGATTTAATCAAAGGATTTTGATTCGGGATATTCCTTGTACCAACTAAAGAAAATCTGATACCAGGTTGACAAATCGGAGGTGAAGAGGAAATTTATTTATGATAGCAAAATATTCCAAACTACAATTGTGAAGGGGCATTCCAACAAGTGAAATGATGATTCTTCCCAGGGTTTGCAATGAACACACCTAGATGGACCTAAGATTCCTTTTTGGATACTTTTTTTCTAGTTAATAGTTTGCAATGAGTCTAATAGTTAGAAGAAGAAGCTTATTTCTGGATGGAAAAAAAAATCAATATCTTGTTCCACCTAGAGTTGGAATTGGATGGGATGACAAGATGAGCTGCTCTGTTGGTCACATAGTTGTTGAGAACAACATTGCCAACATCGCGATGTTATCGCTGACATCAACATATTATCACATTTTGGAGGGAAAACGATATTATCACGATATTTACAAAAATATCACAAAAATATTGCCGAGCGATATTATCGTAAATATCGCGCCACGATGGAAAATATCGCAAACCCACAGACATGCTCATACAATGTTTTAAAATTAAAAAAAAAGAATATTTTTGTATTTTTTTAAAATTTTGCCGAAATTTTTCCATATATTCTCCAATGTTGTCGATATTTTCTTTTCTGGATCGTCTGCAATATTTTTCGCTGACACGATGTCGACAACATTGATTGAGAAGACTTTTAGAGAAACACATCGCTACATGAAATCTGTTAGCACCAGAAGTCACCCTCAGATTGCATAGAAGGTATGCCCAGTACCCATCATTTTATACAGTAAATGTAAATGAGTTTTAGGTGATCAAATGGAGAGAACTCAATGATAATAACGTTCTAACTCAGAAATCTGGACTAGCATGCATAAGCAATTGAGGTCTGGAATCAACTTCAGTCAGTAAGTTGGAGTAAGGGTGAATAGAGGGAAGACTTTGGGGAGGAGAGTGTAGAGGTCTGCTGTGGACATCAAGTCTTCCAACAGCCTAAGGAGGAAAAAATTAAACGCAAGATCCTCTTGAATTCAAATCTCAAAGAAACTGAAAGAAATTATAACAGCACTATAATCAAACATTCATCATAATACAATCACAACAATCCATGTGAATCAATCAATCATGAACTCTCTCAGTATCAGAGGCAAATAAGATGGAGTAAGAAAGATGACTTAGATTAACCAAGATGTCTCAAAAAAACAAATACATAACCAGAGAACCAGTGTTCTTCATAAAAATATTACAATAGCAGGGAGCCTAGCTCAGCCATTCGACCTTAACAAAATATCAAAACTGCCTATATATACTAAAAATGCTGCAACCACCAGAGATGTGGTCGGACCCCTGCATTCAAAGTTTCCAGTCGGCGCCTACTCTGTCAGATTGTGCAGGCCTCCTCATGTCAGATGCGAGCCAGGCGCAGTTATGTGCTTTACAGGAAAATCTGTCCATAAGCTTCGGATTGACAGTCTGCCTACAGAGCCGCTCTCTGCATGTTTTCCATTTATGGGGTGAGACGAGGTCTCAATTGCCGCCTCCATCTTCAATAACTACCTTCATCGCGATCAGGACGAGGCCTGACACCCATGAATGTTCCAGGCGGTGCCCACGACTTCTTCAAGTCAATCCCGACGCCTCGAGGCTCTGCAGATCTTCTTCCATGACCAATACAGACACTTTCGGTCTTTGGCGGAGCTCCTCTCCATCGCTCCATCTTCAATGTGACCTAGGGCCATGACCCTACGCAATTGCGCAATTGTGGGTGCGACCAAGGGTGGTTTGAAAACAAATCGCTTTTGTCCTCGCAATTCACCATGAACCGCGACGTGTCCCTTTCCAAAAAACCATGGTTCTGATTGCGGCCCGCCCTTAAAATTTTAAAACGTGCGCACCTTCCGACCCCGCAATGGAGCGTGACCATTGATCTTGTGATCTGAGATGAGGCTTTCTGATCAACGACCCAACTATGGTGCTTTAGATCGACGGATCAGATCTTCCCTCTTTGAATCAATGTCTGAGATCTTCTTCGCGAATCGGCCTTCGGGAATTTCAATTCTCAAACCACATTTCCCTCTAAGCAAAACCTTCGGAGCTGAGGATCTAATGACGCGTGGCATTCTGGATTTGGACGGTCGAGATCCACTTTGGGCCTTCTAAGCACTTCTCATTTCAAATCTCCCGAAGCTCATTTCCTCGAAGGCTTGGATCAATTGCCACCTGTCCCCTTTAAAATCAACGACTTGTATTCACTTCGGGGCCTTTTGTTCTGGCGTTATACTTCGCGCAAGTTTGCACTCTCGAACGTCCGTGAGCCGTTGATTTGGACTCTTCCCGGAATCTTCGCCGCTGAAAGATTAAAACTGTCTTTTGCTTATACTTCAATATCGAAATAGACTGTTTAAGAAAACTACACTTTGTGTTCATGGTTGCGACCTGCACGATCAAGGATTTGGACGACTGGCTGTGAGCTGAGAAAACAGGGAGACCAGGGCACACAAACGAACAAGGGCAAACGGAAAATGATTTTATCGGTCAAAGGGGGAAAAAATTCAAGACTCGGCCTGCGAAAAGGATAGAGACAGGGAAAAACTACAGACTTAGGTAGAAACCACAAACCCATAGGACTCTGACAAGTTCATGTGATAACATTTGGCTCCACAGGGTATGGCATGCTCCCTGCGAGCTGCCAAGAACAAGTAGTTCCAGTGCCTTAGCTGTTGGGTTATGGAGTCGAGCCAAAACATTTTGTCGAAGGTTGACATGTACACTATTCTACTTATAAAAAGGAAAACAAACACACATGCTCCAGAAAGAGCTTATTTATGTACACTCCTAGACTAATGATTTTTTACACAGTGCTAGGTGAAAGCGAACTTCCACCATAGCCATTCAAGTAACTTCCTAACTGGAAGCTCTTTTACTCTGTCAGTGATCGATAGCAGATGATGCAACCGTGACAACAAAATGATCACATCCTTCAGCTTTCTTCCGGATGGCAATGGTGGGATAAGACTTGGAGGCTTCAAATCATGGAGGAAAAGCAACTCCATGTATTCCCCTACATGCTCATAGAATGAGTGACAAAATCCACTGGGCTGGTGGCAGAAAACATGCTCTGTCCTACAACTGTTCACACACGGCTGAATATCTCTAGCAAGCGCAGGTGAGTGAACGACTGATGCAGGCTGACTGATTCTAGGTGATGGTTGCTCACTCACAGGCTTAGGGCAGGATATAAACTGCTCATTTGGCTCTCCCTCTTCTTCATGGCTTTCCCAAGGGTCAGAGTCATAATCTTCATAAACAAGACCCATGGGAAAGCTTGGCTCTGGTTCTTCTGCAGGCCCAGGATGACTGATTTCCACACAATGTTTTCCTTCAATGCATAAAGGAAAAGGTTTTGTTGCATGCTCTTGGAAATCCTTCATATCCAACTCAAAATCTGATTCATAGCTATCGTATACAGGCTGGCTGCTCCCTGAGTCATCCAAATATGAGGCAGGGATCTGCTGCTCTTCATCTGAATACACGACTATTTCTTCATTTAAATCTGAGACAACAGGTGCATCAGGGGCAGAATATGCTACCTCTATGGCTATGTAATCCTCAACCTCACCATCATGAGCAGGGCTGCCAAGAACATCTGCTTCTAAGACCGGAATATCCTATGCATCTCCTTCATAAGAGAAACAAGCACGATCTGCCTCCAATTTTTCCATTTTTGCAGAAAGTGCTTGTACCAGTTTCACCGACTCATCCGAGGTATACCCCTCCTCCTCACAGCTTCTGTCCTCATAGCTTTCATCCTCACAGCTTTCATTCGAAACAGTCATACCTCTAACAGAGTCTTTATATTCTTCACAACAATTATGACAAATTAACTTAGAAGAATAAAACTTTTGACAGTGCTTATTGAAAGCTGCATGAAATACTCCTAGGGAGGAGATGCTAGCAGGGGGTAAGGAGTGATACCATTCACGAGCATCTCCTGCTAATGAGAACATGAACATCTTTAATAATATGTAATGTTCCTGACTTGGCTAGTCTAGGAAACGCTGCTAATGTGTGTGTAGGATCAAAGGTTTATAGCATATAAATGATCTTACAAATAATAAGCGCGACAAAGGACTGCAAAGTTTGTATTATGATATCTCTGTGGATTACAAAATGGCCGAATGCGGCTGAATAAACTGACAATACTCGACTAGATCAATAGACAAAGGATCTTAGCCGGAATACAAATAAGCAACTGCGGCTGAATAAAATAACAACACTCGGCTAGATCAAAAGACAAAAGGATCTTAGCCGGAGTACAAATAAGCAACTAAAAAATAATACCAGGAATATGGGAGCACTGCAGAATCAATGAAGAATGATGGAATACCTGGATGATCTTCCCGGTGACTAGGGTGTGTCTTTCAACACCGAAATCAACCAACTGGTGTCTTCCTCCTGGAATACACTGAACTATCTCTCATGAGATGTGCCTCATCTCCTCAATGACAAGTCATAATTTGCATAATGATGAATTAGGTCGCTGACCCTTCCTTTATAGCTTTCCAAAACCCTAAATCATGCTGAAACCCTAATTCACTGTTGACTTCCAAAACCCTAAATCATTGTTGAAACCCTAATTCATTGTTGACTTCTATTTTTTCGCTCATAATGACTTAAAAGTGCTTTTAACCCTTTTTAGCTCAATGTCACTTTTCGAATATAACACCCGTGACTGGAGTGACCTCTAGTAACCCTGTTTACCCCTCTTTGGCCTTGGCTATAGTCTAATGGGGCGATTTAGACCATTAAGCCTCCTCTCTGGAGCTCCTATTTGGAAAAGGACATTACAGTCCTCCCTTCCCGAAATTGCTTGTCCTCAAGCAATACCAATCCAGGGTGCCGCAACACCTGCTCGCTCTCCCAAGTAGCGTCCTCTACTGGAAGCCCTCTCCATTTGATCAAACTCTCTGTGATGACCCTGCTCCTTAGTTTTCGCTTCCGAAACTCCAAAACCTCCTCCGAAACTAACTCCAACTGTCCCTCCTCATCCAATGGGGGAAGCTCCTCTGATGTGCTAATGAATTGTCCCATTGCCTTTTTGAGGCAAGACATGTGGAACACGTTATGAATCTTGCTCCCCTCTGGAAGCTCTAGCTCGTAAGCAACCTCGCCTACTCGACGCATGATCCTGTAAGGACCATAAAATCTGGGCTTGAGCTTCTCAGCCCCACTCTTCTTGAGAGATGACTGTCTGTAGGGTTGGAGTCTCAAGAAAACCAAATCTCCAACCTCAAAGCTGCGCTCTATCTTGTGCCTGTCCGCACTTAACTTCTGTCGGTTTTGCGCCGTCTGCAGGTTCTCTTTCAACAACTTGAGAATCTCCTGACACTTTATGATCCAATCCTTGGCCTTGGGAGCTCTGCTATCCTCGAAGACCAAGTCTACCAAAGTGGGAGCATCATATCCGTACAATGCTCGAAAGGGTATCATACCAATGGACATGTGGAAGGTGGTGTTGTAGCAATGTTCTCCTAAATGTAACCACTTTACCCACGTTCTCTGCTGTCCTCCTACATAGTTCCTCAAATACCCTTCAACCCACTTGTTGACAATCTCGGTCTGCCCATCTGTCTGAGGGTGATAGCTGGTGCTAGGTGTCAACTCTGTCCCCACCAACTGAAACAACTCTCTCCAAAATGTCCCTATGAAACGACTATCCCTGTCACTGACGATGTTCTTTGGCAACCCATGAAGTCTGAAGACCTCCCTGAAGAAAATCTCGGCTACCTGAACTGCGCTGTACTCTGTCGGTATGGCGTAGAAGTGAGCAAACTTGGTCAATCTGTCAACCACTACATAGATACAGTCCTTACCCTGGACCTTGGGTAGACCTGTGATGAAGTCCATAGATATACTCTCCCATTTCTGCTCTCTAGAATGGGCAGTGGCTGAAGTAGCCCTGCTGGAAGAGCATGCTTTGACTTGTTCTGCTGGCAAGTCACACACTCACTGACGTGTCTCATAACGTCTTGTTTGAGGCCCTTCCATGAGAACCTCTCTCTAATCTGTCTGTAGGTTTTGAAAAACCCCTGATGGCCTGCTAGAGGTGAATCATGAACTGCGGTGAGGATTTTCTTCTTAAGCCCTGAATCTGGNGACATCGTCAATGACCCTATACCGGTCATCCTGTATTTGCCCATCCATCACCTCACAAGCGAACTCGTTCTTGGAATATTCCACTAACAAGTGGGATTTCCAATCTGCTGAAATCTCCATCAAAGAACATGCCACAGGTCTCCTCGATAGTGCATCGGCCACAATGTTCTTTTTCCCCTTGACATACTCTATGTCAAAGTCGAATGCTTGTACCTTCGTCACCCATTTCTGTTGGCGCTCACTGTGGTCCTTTTGCTCAAGGAAATACTTCAAACTGTTGTGATCGGTCTTGACCACGAATTTGCTGCCCACCAAATATTGTCTGAACTTGGTCAAGGCATGCATGATTGCCAACATTTCCTTGTCATAAATGGAGTACAAACTCTCAGGTTGACTAAGCTTCCGACTCTCGAATACAATGGAGTGTCCTCCCTACATGAAAACTGCACCGATCCCTTCGTCGGATGCGTCACACTCTAGTACAAATGGCAAGGTGAAGTCTGGTAGTGCCAACACTGGACAAGTGCCCATGACTTCCTTCATGTGATCAAAGGCTTCCTGTGATTTCTCGGTCCATATGAAGGCCCCATGCTTGGTAAGATCTGTCAACGGTGCTCCAAGCTGAGAAAAACCCTGGACGAACTGCTTGTAATAGCTGCACAGCCCGAAGAAGCTCCTCAATTCTGTCACGTTCTTGGGCGTCGACCAATCCAGAATGGCCCTGATCTTCTCTTGGTGCACCTGTACCCCCTGTGCACTGATGATGTGGCCTAAGTAAAGCAGCTTTGTCATATCGAACTCGCACTTGGACTCTTTGGCATATAATGATTGTGCTTCCATGATGCTCAATACCTCATCCAGGTGCCTCATATGCTCTTGCCATGACCGGCTATAGATCAAGATGTCGTCGAAGAAAACCAAGATTGATTTCCTTAACTGATCCCTGAATATATGGTTCATGCAAGACTGGAATGTAGCGGGTGCATTAGTTAGCCCAAATGGCATAACCAGGAACTCGAAGTGTCCAAAATGACATCGAAATGTCGTCTTCTCTATGTCCTGCTCTTGGATGCAGATCTGATGATATCCAGGGTGTAGATCAATTTTTGAGAAGAAAACTGCCCCATGCAGTTCATCCATCAACTCGTCAATGCGTGGGGGAGGGTATCGGTTCTTGATGGTTTTCTTGTTCAAGGCTCGGTAATCAATGCACATCCTCATGGTGCCATCCTTCTTCAGAACTAAGACAACTGAAGAAGCAAATGGGCTGTTGCTCGATCTGATGTGTCCCATCGCCAACAATTCCTTGATTG
>JASDQU010245351.1:83276-106283 GCA_032191745.1 Picea mariana | reverse complement strand
CTCTCGAGGGGAGTTGTGAGAGCTTGGACTCTTCGGGCCTGTGAGAGAGAGAAGGTCCTGGTGAGAAGCAGGGTCCGACAGTGAGGGTCGCGACACTTGCGTCAATTGACAACTCACAATTACTTCAAGAGTTCAGGCTTTGGGCCTTTCCAACGTATAACTCTTTTCAATCCTCTGAAGTATCGAATTCCGAGTGAGAGATCTAGTGACACGTGGCCTCTTGATCTAGATGACTGAGGTTTACTTTGGGAGTTTGGGCTTTGGGCCTTTTGGTGATACTATTGCCAAGATCAACGACCCTTGCTAGTTTGAGATCAATGGTCCTCAATTATTTTGTGAGTTCAGGCTTAGGCTCTTCGGGACTTTTCAATACACATCCCTCACAATCTTTCGAAGTAAATATTCCGAAGTGAGGGATATGCCTCCATATGTTCTCAGCCTTCAATGGATTAGATTTAGTTTGCTACTTTGGCTGCTCAGACTAGTCGTCAATTCTTGCGCTTCTTTGAAATCTCGAATGCACGAGAGTCGTTGATCTGAAAATCTCTTGGGATCTTCACTGCTGAAAAGTTTACCTGACCACTTCTCTTATTTTAAGCCCAAAATCAGTTGCTTTTGAATGTTACGTTTGGATGCTTCTGTGTAGACCACAGACTTGGTCATCCTATGACCCCTTGACAACTATATGTGATAACATCTAGCTCCATAGGGGATGGCATGCTCCCTGTGAGCTACCAAGAACGCGCAGTTCCAGTGCCTTAGCTATTGGGTTGTGGAGTCGAGCTCAAAAACATACTGCGGAGGACAACATGCCGATATGTACACTATCTACTTGAAAAGAAATCAAACACACATGCTCCAAAAGGAGCTTATTTATGTACAACCCTAGACTATCTGACCTTTTACAATGCGCTAGGTGAAAACAAACTTCCACCAGATCCATTCAAACAACTTCGTAATTGAAAACGTATTTACTCTGTCATTGATCAACAAAGGATAATGAAATTGTGACAACAAACCGATTGCATTCTTTAGATCTCCTCCTAGTGCTAAAGGTAAGATAAAGTTTGGAGGCTTATATACATGGAAAAAATTCAACTCCATGTACTCCCCTACAGGGTCATAAAATAGGTGACAGAACTTATTGGGTTGGTAACAAAAATCCTTCTCTGTCTTACAACATCTCACATCTGGTTTAATGTCAGTGGAAAGCATAGGTGAGTGAAAGGCTGATGCAGGCTGTTGATCCACTTCTCCTTGGTTTTCTCCGATCGCATCTGCTAGCTGATGGAAAGAAATCTCCTCATGTATATTAAAGGATGGATCTTTTTCTTTAGCATGCTTCTCTTGGTAAAATATTTCACTTTCATTAGAACGCTAGATTCTAATGCCTTTCTCTACAAAAAATGCCTCAACATCTTCATCATTGTATCCTTAACGATCAAATAAAAGAGGAGCGTCGAATGACATGCCAAGAGGTAACTTCTGTCCAACAAGAGAAAACTGTTCTTCACTACTAAACATAAGCTTCCTTTCAAGATCCAATCTAGGAAGAAATATCTCATCATCATCATATGAGTCAAAAGAAGGTTTCTCATATCTAGGCTTTTTAGAGACAGGGCTATAAAGAATATCAACTTCTAGAACAGACTCAATTTCTACACTTTTCTTACTGAGACAACAAACACAACTTTCCTCTGATGCAGATGAACAGGGAAGAGAAAGAGTTGATTCATCATCCAAGGAATCTCCTTCATCCTCACAGCCTTCATAAGAATCAACTATATCCTAAACACTGTCTTTATACTCCTCACAACAGCTATGACGAATTAACTTAGAGGAATAAACTTTTTGACAATGAATATTGAAAGCTGCATAAAACTGTTCTAGGGAGGAGATGTTAGCAGGGGGAAAGGATCGATACCACTCACGAGCATATCCCTCTAATGAGTACATGAAAATATTCATTAATACATCCTCATGATGTATTCCCCACTGATGCATGAGTTCATGAAATGCAAGCAAATTCTCTGCAGGGTTGTTATCTCTGTGTTCTCTAAATCTGGGCAAAAAATCACCCCACTCATCCATAGTAGGAAAAACATTTGGAAAATCAGGAGCAAAAGAGAAATTAAAAGGAGCAGACCTCCAAGCCAAAATGGCTTCCATTTGAAAATATGACTTCTTGAGACCCGGGAGTCACCACTAGATTCTTTAATTGTGGAGTCGCCAGGTGAATGATATGAAGTTTGAATGTGCATGGTCTTTGTTCACCATCAAATATCAGATATGATCGTTGTCATTCTCCCAGGGAAGATATTTTCACTTACGTCCCCAGAAATGACGCCATTAATGTTAGCACTAAGATTCACCCTCAAACTACAAGAGGGTAATCCTAGTACCCATCATAATGTTTGGTGAATGTTGGTTTTGTGAGTGGCAGTCAAATGGAAAAAAACTTAGTACAAGAATGATTTTAACACAGAAACTGGACAAGCAATGCACAGGAAAGTGAGGGCCTCATTAACTTCAGTTAGAGGTTTGAGTTTAATTGTGAGAAAAAAGAAGACTTAGTGAGAGAGTTTAACAAGACTGCTATGGACATCCAGCTTTCAAGTATCTTGGTGAAGAAAAACTCAGCCTCAATAGCACTCTCAAACTCAAGTTTCAGACACTGAAATATGTCACAATAGCATAATAATCAAACCTACATTATCATGCAACTACAACAAATCGACTGGATCCCCCATGCCCGAGCCTTTCAGTGTAAGGGGGAATAGGATAACAAGGAAGATGACTAAAACTAGTCACAACAATACTATAATCAAACCTACATTACAATAGAACTACAACCCTCGACTGGATCCTCCATGCCTGAGTCTTTTACCACAATTTTTACAAATAGATGAGAGAAGTTGACTTCTATTAATGCAAAAGTCTCAAGTTTGATACATAACTAGAGAAAAACTCAGGCATCAAAATATTACAAAATAGGGAGATCTGCTCAACCATTTGATGACCCTAACAAAATATTGAACTCCTCTATTTATACTCAGATCAGTCCACAACTACCAGGGGTGTGATTTGGCCATTCCATTCAAATCCTTTCATCTGTGCCTTCTTCTGGCAAGCTATGTGTGTATCCTCCTATTAGACACAAATTCATCTTAGCATGGGCCTGTAGGAAAACTCATCCACCGTGTTACCTCGGGCTAACAAATTTGTCTCCATGGCCAGATCCTCCATGCCTTCTATTTATGGAGTGAGTTGAAGTTTCAACCACCACTCCTTTCTCATTAACTAATCCTTCATCGAGACAGGGATGAGGCTTAACGCCTCAGGGACTGCCACGCACTGCTTTTCGATTTTATGTTATATGAGAATGTGATTGTGGAGCCGTCAAAGGCGGTTTGGTTTCACACTGCTTTTGATCCCGCAATCCACTACCTTCCTCCACGTATCTCTTTCACTAAACCATGGTTTCAATTGCGGGACCACTCAAGAATTTTATTGTTTGAGCATGTTGCATCCCCGCAATGAAACATGGCGTTGATCTGATTGTGATCTACGATCTGGGCACACCTGCTAATTTTAGCGCCATCGCTAAAGTTTACCTGCCTACCAACTTTAGGGTCATTCTAACCGTGCTTGGAGATGGCACTACTTTGGCGCTGAACAAGAAGACTTCCCAGAGGATGATATGACATGGTGGTCTAACGTCGTTATGTTGACGTGTTATGAAAAGAGAGGTGACACTTGTCACTTGGAAACAAGCAGATGATATGCCCAAATTTTCTTGGACTATGTGCCATGTGCCATCACCAGATGGATGCCTGGTTTCACGACTGATGAGAGTGCCACTTATCTGAACTAATGATTTCCACGTACTTTAGCACTTCAAATCTCAGGGGTGGTATGCATGTAGAGTTGGAGCTCCGAAGTGAACGACAACTGTCGATTTGGATGGACATGCAGAAGAAATCAATGGACTTCGGGAAAAAAACAATGTGGATGAAATTGGGAGTGGAGATGCTGAAACTCCCGAAGCCCAGAGTCCCAAAGAAAACCTTGACCATCTGATGGAGAAGGACGCATGGAGTTTTATCTTCAATTCCAAGGCTTCTTCCTAGCCACTAATCCTCATGCAATTTTGATATGCCAAATACACGCGAGTCGTTTATTAGGTCATGATCTATGATCTAGGAAAGACCAAATTTTGTTGCCACATGTCACGCTTGGATGGAACCTGCTTCTTTCTGTGGAGATTGACGACTCACAATTACTTCAAGAGTTCAAGCTTTGGGCCTTTCCAATGTATAAATCTTTTCAATTCTCTGAAGTGCCCAATTTCGAAGTGAGAGATCTAGGGATGTGTGGCCTCTTGATATGGACAACCGATATTTATTTAGGAAGTTTAGGCTTCGGGCCTTCTGGTGATACTACTGCCAATATCAATGAACCTTGTTGGTTTGAGATCAATGGTCCTCAATTATTTTAGGAGTTTGGTCTTCTACTCTTCGGTACTTTTTAACGCACACCCCTCACAATCTTCTGAAGTAAATCTTCTGAAGTGATGGATCTGCCTCCACTTGTTCTCAGCCTTCAATGGCTCAGATTTATTTTGGGTCTTCGGCTCCTCAGACTAGTCATTAATCCTTGTGCTACTTTGAAATCCTAAATGCCCGAGAGTCACTGATCATAAATTCTCCTGGGATCTTCACTTTTGAAAAAATTTACCTGACCACTGCTCGTATTTTAAGATCGAAATGAGCTTCTTTTGAATGTTACATTTGGACGCTTCTGTGCAAACCACGGACTTGGTCGTCCTATGACCCCTTGGTAGATATATGTGATAACACCTCCCGAGCTAAAAATCTAACAAAATCTCCATTGCTTCAACCCTCAGGAGACCCAAGGGCTTTCCACTGGCCAAATTGGCCATTTTGTCAGATGCATTATTATATTGTCAGACCACATGGAAGAATTTCACTTGGAGGTTTCGAAGTGAAAAACAAATATGATCCAAAAGTTTCTTTAGATGAATATCCTTCAGTGAGGAGTCAAAAACCAAAAATATGATCAAGTTCTTGGAATCCCTGATTATATTGAAACAAAAAATTTGTCATTGCTTGACCAATTGAATGCCCTGGAACAAAGCATAATATTATGCTATGTTGTTGGTGGCTATTCCTAAATTCCAATAGTAATAAAAAACTTTATGTCCACTACGTCCATACAATACACCCCCCCACACCTGCCTCCCCTAAAAAAAACCTAAATATTCTTACCTAATCCTTCTATCATGGATTAAAGGGATCCAACTCTCACTAATTTCAATACCATTGTCTTTGTTCGGGTTGCTAGGATGCTTGATGATTTCAATTTCTTCCCTAATTCGACGTTTAAAGAGGTGATCTTCCTTTGCTATAATTTTAGTGTCTTCTAAGCGCACATGGTGTTTTGATGTGAGAGAGTGCTCGACTAATGTTGATGTGTGAGTACGTTCATTCTTGATGTATGCTCCATTCTCTTTAATCTTAATATGGAAGGATCGATCGGTTTCTCCAATGTAGCATTTTCCACATGAATACTCTACTTTGTATACTCCCTTACCTTTGTGATGGTCAAGATTTCCTTTAACGGATCTCATTTTTTGCTTGATGGTTTCTATTGGTTTGAAAGAGGTCATGATCTCTTTCTTGTTCATGAATTTTGAAATTCTATTAGTTACTCCTTAGATGTAAGGATGGTAGGTAGTGACACCATGGGTCTGGTTGTTTAGGGAACAAGATCTATTACTTTCTCTTTGCAGGGATTTCCTTATCGCATTATTAATGTCTTTGTCCTTGTAACTTATGTTCTTAAAGACTTCAGAGAGGTGTTCTTTCCAATGTTCGAAGTGCTCTTCATCAGAGATTCTTATGACGCGTGTGGCTAGAGTGTTAAGAACCCCTATCTTCTGGGTGGGGTGATGATGGGAGCTTACGTGAAGATAGTGTTTTGTGTGGGTATTGTTTCTGTAGACCACATGTCCAAGGCTCCCATCTTCTTTCTTGTTGATCAGTACGTCCATAAATGAAATGCTACCATTTTCTTCGAGCTCCATTGTGAATTTAATATCCTTTGATATATCATTTAGATGTTGGAATAATTTCTCTAGTTCCTCTTTCCCATGGGGCCATAATAGATAAGTATCATCAACAAATTTCTTCCATTTTAATAGTTTTAGAGGATAAGAATCTAGGGCTTTCTTCTCAATGGTTTCCATGAAAAGATTGGCAACAATGGGAGATACCAGAGATCCCATTGCTACGCTGCTTGTTCATTCATAAAATTCTCCTTAATAGCTAAAGAATGTGGAATGAAGACAAACCTATGCTATTTCTGTTGTTCCCGGGTTAGTCACTTCTTTGACCACTTGGATTGCTTCATCAAGTGCGATTTTGGTGAATAGATAAACAACATCGAAGGTGGTGAGGGTGTCTTTAGGTTTCACCTTCTCATTCCTGATGATCCTAATGAAATCGTTTGAGTCCTTTTTGATGGAGTCTATATGGCATACTAAGGGGCAAAGGATCTTCATTGATATGTATCTGAAATGTCGAAAAAATGAATGAAATGACTATAGTTTCTCCAAATATTTCTCAAAATAACTCTCACCACAAAATTCTTTTTAATCTTATATATATATATATATATATATATATTTTAATTCCAATTATTAATTTTGTGATTGATTCATACTAAATTATGTAATTAAATTGGCGATGTATAACAATATTTATTAAAATAAAAAATTCAATTAAAATAAATTCATTTCTTAAAATTAAATACATACCACACACTCTTTATTCATTTATTAATACTTTGGTTTTTTACCATAACTTAAAAATCCTGTCACAAATATTTTCAAAACATGAGCTTGAAATGTTATGGTTTTTGACGAGTAATTAAAAACCTCTCACATATATTAAGCATGAGCTTGAATTAAAAACCTTTGAAAAATATTTTAAAAATACAAACTTAAATTTAAATTAATACTTCAAGTAGGTGTTGGCCCTTGACCAAGTGTGGATAACTTTGGTCATGTTTGACCACTTTTGGGACTTTGACAGGCTGGTCGAAGACAGAGTGCCAGGCGAAGCAGAGATCGTAGAATCTCCACACCTTTTGCAGAGTTTTTGGGTTTAGGGTTTATGTAACGGGTATGGGATGTTGGCCCATGGGTCTTACCCATGTTTGGGCCTTTTATAATGTAGAAATAGAAAGCTAGGTGATGTAAGTAAGGGAGGTTATGCGGTAGTGTGATGTTGTGCTAAGTGCAAGTAATGTAATTAGTTGGATCTATGTGATCGAGTTAGCTCTATGCATACTATGTGTTGAGAACTTGTAGAGCTGAGTGCAAGTAATTGTAGGAAGGCTCTGTGTTGTACCAAGCTCGGGGAAGGAGGATCTAGTGAGGTGGGTACAGATATCCTATCCTATGCAGAGTTGGTTTTGAGGCTTTATGCATGTAAGAAGATTGAAGGAAGATAATAAAGAAGATGAAGAGTTGGTGGACGTATCCCCACACTGGGGGTGAACCATGTATATCTTGTGTTATGGTTGTTTTGTGTGATTGATGTGATTTATTCTTAGTGTTGTCATATTTATGTATGTTAGATGCTTCTCATATAGTATTTTAGAGCTTAGTGATATGAATGAATTCTAGATCTGATCTATTTCTATGTGCTAAGTGCTTGCATGTGTTAGATCTTGTTGAATACCACACTGCTCTGTAATTAGGGTTTCTGCCTACGATGTGAATAAGGGTTCAATACTAATGAATGTTAACTGCAAAGTTCTTTGTTAAGAACTGTGATCACAGATCAATGTCCCAACTAGGTTGTAGACACTTAAGTCCCGCAACCACCCCTGCCTCTACCTCGAGTGAGACTTCATCTATTTCGTAGGTGTTTCCAAAAGGGTTAGTAGGTAGGGTTTTGTTGGTGCACTGTTGAAGCGTTGAACCTCGAGTCTGCCCCTATGCCAACAAATGGTTCCGTTGTCAGGACCTGAAACTGTGATTGCTGGGAAATGAAGAAAAGAAAGCTCTGTGAAGAGATCTGTTGCTCTAGTGCACAATATTCTACTTGACTTGCAAAGCTCTATGCTAAGAAGAGAAGTCCGATCTGAATAAAAGAGGTAAGATATTAAATCTTTGTTCTCTGATAAAGGTAAGATAAGTGGAAATTTGTGTTTCAAAAGAATGGATTTAGGTATGTTTGACAAATTTTGTCCTAGCCTGAAAACTAGGGCACAACCAGAAGAAACAAGATATGATATGAATAGATATAATAGAAATAGTGGAAGATATGTTATTCCCATGCATAGAAATATTTGTTGGACTAACGAATGGATGCAGGATCCTAGAAAGAATTTTTTGCAGGTTCATCACTGTGATCCCAGTGCGCAGTACAGGAAAGGTTAGGGATCGTCTAAAAGAAAGAGAGGATTAACTCTTTGTTATAGCTGCAGAAGACCAGAACATCTTGCTAAGGAATTCCATGGTACAGGTTCTATTTTCATTTGTTGTAAAGCTACTGGACATGAACTTTTGGATTTCCCTAGAATGATTATTAAAGTTGAGAAGATGAACACGAGAGAAGAAAACCAAGAGGAAGATCAAGAGACTAAGAATATGCTAAAGAACCAGAAAATCTTAGAGGCTATATTATTGCAGATGAAAGAACCATTGAGCGATCATAGAGACACTAGTTTATCAGAGATCTTAAAAGAAAAAGAGTGCATAGAAACAAGAATAGGATACTTCGACATAGAATGCGTATTGGATGCAGAAACACAGGTGAACATTATGACATAAAGTACTTGGGAAATATTAGGAAAGTTTGCTATGGTTCCTTCATTGGTAGGAATATGATTGTTTAAAGGAAAGTTGATAACCCTATGTGGAAGACTTTCCCATGTACCTATGAGTGGTCATGGAACATCGATATAAGAAGAATTCGAGGTCATCAAGTTTGTTGAGAACGACACCCCCTTTGCACTTTTGCTAGGAAAAACTTGGATTGAGAGAGATCATATCCACAGGAAAGAAGAAGAGGAAGCTCTAGAACAGAAAAAATCAAGAATTAANTAGTGAGCTTAATAGAAGAACAAGAGGACAAGTTGAAGCCACTAAGGGATAGAGACCTAGTTGTCGAAGTTGAATGAACGCAAGAAGGCTTAAAAAACCTATCCATGCAAGAGAGTAGAACACCTACTCCAGAAAAAGAAGAAGTATTACCCTTGAACCTTGCAAAAGACCATCAACAACGTGAAGTTACTATGTTAAGTACATATAAGAATAAGAATGGAAAGAGGAACCCAGAAACACAGATCACAGGGAAGAAAGCAAGAAAGATTAGTATGAAGAAAGCTAAGTTAGAAAAATTGCAGGAAGTTCCAGAGAGGACTTCGCAGAAAGAAGGTTTGCAGAACTTGAGCCTCGCTCGAATATCAAAACAATGCAGATTGGCACTTCACCACAATGAAGCAATATGACTATTGGAGGTGTCCTGACCGTTAGAACAACGCTCCAGAATGGATAGAAACACAGTTATTTCCAGATTCATTGCCATTAGACCGTTGGGACTACGCCATAACAGATGAAATCACATTGATTAAGGAATTCCTGCCCATTGGAGGAATCCATTACGGTGTTAGCTATTTAACCTGTCAAATGTCTCACCAAGACCAGTTTTGCAAATTGTGATTATCCAAGCCAACAAAAAATTGACTACCACTGCATTGTGCTTATTGAGACCTCACCATGTGTCCTGCTACATTGAGTGTTTGTTCATCGACCTGAGATATCTGATCTCAAGCATGTATGTCAGGTGACTTCAACGCAGTAGAGAAATCCATCGAAGAGATCCTCATAGACCTCATGGCTAAGAAGGTCATGTCCGCAGAAGCACAAGACTTATCAATGAAAGGAGTGCAAGCATCCCCATCGAATGGATGTTGATCTGGGCCATCCCAAACTATGATAGAGAAATGAACCAAGCATCATGATGACTTGGAGAATGTGAATCTCATCCCATCAATCTTGCCCAACTATATCTCACCTCTGGCTGGTGCGGTTAGTCGTGACAGCGTCCCGAGGGACTTCGACTACACATTGATCACTGTGTACCTCCCGAAGGGGATACATGCAGTCAAACTGCAATTAGGACAGATTCTAATGCTGAAGATCAGTGACTTCAATTTGGGAGACCGTAAAAACCATGGCATGCTTACACCACACAAGTATTTGACCAAGACAATGGGGAAGAAGTTGAAGATAATCCCCCAGCCGTGGATGATGGACCTCATGAGGTCCACGATCCTTAATTTGATGAAGATACCACACTTCAACAGACATCAGAAGGTTAACCCATGCATTAATCTCCTGTTGTCATGCTTCCATGTCGGGTACCTATGGTTGGATAAGCACATCACAGTAGATCTGACACTGATCCACCGAATTGAGCATGCAAGGACCAGAACCACAATATTTTTACCTAGGGAAGGTTGCACATCCCTCCCTAGCACAAAAAATCAAAGATACCTATGCTGATGTGGAGAAGGAGAAGCGGGGCTACAAGGTAGCCTCCATCCAGAATGTCATAGTGTGCCTAGCTTGCCAATTGGTCACTGGTAAGCTCGTCAAGAAGAATAGGCCAACGCAGGTCATGGGGTTTGTTGTCGGCCTCGTAGGAAGATGCATTGAGGGATTGCAAATGAACTGGGCAAGCTACCTCGTCAATCAGTTAGAACAAGACTGTCACAAAGCTCAGGATCAGGGATATGAGTTTCATTTTAGTTGGTTGTTGATTCTCATTGCCTTCATTGCTTGGGAGATGCCGGAAGGAGGGACCTTCCCTGAAATTGAGCTGTCTGAACCATTAGCTAAGAAGTTCACTATGCTATGTTATTCAAGCGACATGGCGAAGCAATGGAAGTCAAATGTGGTATTCCACACCTATTATCTATAACTGATGAGGGCCATTGAATCCTTCCCTCGCATGATGCCGAATACACTTCATTAGTTCAGGCCAATAGAGAAGTTCCGCACAGACAAGCACTTCATCTATATCACTGTGTGTGGAGACGAACACAAAGAAGTGATCCAGTCTTATTATAAACTCACAGAGGAAGATATGGAGGAAATAACTAAAGAATGGCCTCCAGATTTTCTCATACCAGTTGAATAGACAAAACTCTATGACCTAGACCTCATCGGAAGTCCTATAGTCACCCGCAAAGAATATGATGCACTCGACAACAACAAAAGGAAAAAGAAGGAAGAGGTGCAAGAATTGAACAGTGCATCAAAGGAGACTACACTAGATTCACCTGAAGGAGGAGGAGGTGATGAAGTAGACAAATAAGAGAACAAAGGGGAAGAAGAAAAGCAGGAACAGGGTGAAGTAACACTGCCTAAATATCCCCTGATAGAGACAGAGACATTCAAGAAAACAAAGGTTTCTCTAAATAAACCTTCATCATGAAAGAAGTCAAAAGCCAATAGACCTCCATTACAGACTGTGCTAATGGTGGATGACATTGATTTTATCATTTCCGCTGTATCAGATACCTCATAGGACATTTTGCAGCGAAGCAAAGCCAAACAGGAGACAATATTTGACAGGATCGAAGTAGAGCTCAAAGGAGTACAGCAGGCTCTCTATTTGAGCCGCACAGTGTCTACTATGCCACCACCATCAGAAGGAACAAAGTTGGGAGATGAGCCTTCCCAACTATGCAGAATAGAATATGCGACAAAGGATCACCTCCGTCATGTCCAGAACGAAAAAGAACAGGCCATAGAGGCTCTGAAACAAGAAAAGGAGGAATCCATAGAGCAACATCGGGTTTCACAACAAGAAAAAGACGATCTCCAGGCGAAGTTTGCAGAGGATAGAGTGCAAATCTAGAAGGAAAAAGAACAGCTGCTTACGGA
The DNA here is from genome assembly GCA_032191745.1 of Picea mariana. Classification (NCBI taxonomy): domain Eukaryota; kingdom Viridiplantae; phylum Streptophyta; class Pinopsida; order Pinales; family Pinaceae; genus Picea; species Picea mariana. The sequence continues at coordinate 94,297 of JASDQU010245351.1, read as the reverse complement.
GAAGATGACAGTGAAAGAAGCAGTCACTAGAGCTTCTCTCTATGACGGGCCTAGCATAGATGGAAGAAGAAACAACTAAAATCTAGTTGGGGAAGCTCGTTGAATCCATTCAACAACTTCAAGAAAGAATCACAGCACTGGAGTTGCAAGCAGTGCCAAGCACTCTGTAGGAAGTGCGAGAATAGAGAGAAGAATCTGCCTGGAGTGCAGTCGAGAGAATCAAGGCATTGGCCTTAGAATGCAAATAACTCAATAGTCGAAGTGCACAGACCTATGAGCGCCTTACAGAGGACCCAGAACTAAGAACATTAGAGTCACATCTCCAAGAAGTGAAGCAACAAGCAACAACAGTGCAAGCACAGTTGAAGCCACTGTCAGCAGTTGAGAGGATGAAAAGGTCCAAGGAACAATGAACGATTCAACAACAGGTCAATGCCATCCAGAGTAAAGTCATGGAAGTGACCCAGAGACTCCATTGAGTGCAGGATGAAGCCTGCACACTTTTTGAGGAAATTAAGGGATAAGGTGCACAACTAGAACAAGTAGTCACTTCGGTGGAATAATGCTTTGTAGGACTTGTGACCAAGATAGTTATTTAGGATTTCACCGAGTAGGAGGCTCTGGCAAAGCAACAGGTCGAGGCAGCTCGAGCCAAGATCGAGACCTTCAAGGAAGAGCTACCCAGATCAGAGTGACTTGGGATGATTCATATGTGAGTATTGGGGGCCTGTTGGCCCTTGACCAAGTTTGGAGAACCTTGGTCATGTTTGACCAATTTTGGGACTTCGACAGGCTGGTCGAAGACGGAGCGCTAGGCGAAGCAGAGATCGTGGGATCTCACCACCTTTTGCGGACATTTTGGGTTTAGGGTTTATATAACGGGTATGGGATGTCGTCCCATGGGTCTTACCCATGTTTAGGCCTTTTATAATGTATAAATAGAAATCTAGGCGATGTAAGTAAGGGAGGTTATGCGGTAGTGTGATGTTGTGCAAAGTGCAAGTAATGTAAGTAGTTGGATCTATGTGATTGAGTTATCTATATGTATTGTGTGTTGAGAACTTGCAGAGCTGAGTGAAAGTGATTGTAGGAAGGCTCTGTGCTCTACCAAGCTTAGGGAAGGAGGATCTGGCGAGGTGCATGCAGATCTCTTGTCCTATGCGGAGTTGGTTTTGAGGCTCTGTGCATGTAATAAGATTGAAGGAAGATAATAAAGAAGACGAAAATTTGGTGGACGTAGCCCCATGCTGGGGGTGAACCACGTATATCCTGTGTTATGGTTGCTTTGTGTGATTGATGTGATTTATTCTTAGTGTTGTGATCTTTATGTATGTTAGATGCTTCTGATATAGTAGTTTAGTGCTTAATGATATGAATGAATTCTAGATCTGATCTATTTCTATGTGCTAAGTGCTTGGATGTGTTAGATCTTATTGAATACTGCACTTCTCTATAATTAGGGTTTTTGCCTGCGATATGAATAAGGGTTCAATACTAATGAATGTTAATTGTTAAGTGATCTATTAAGTATTGTGATCACAGATCTGTGTCTCAGCTAGGTTGTAAACACTTGAGTTCTGCAACCACCCCTACCTCTACCTTGGGTGAGACTTCAACTGCTTTGCAGGTGTTGCCGAAAGGGCCTGTAGTTAGGGTTTTGTTGGTGCGTTGTTGGATCATTCAAACCCCAGTATTCCCCTATGCCAACAGTAGGCCACTCACTTTCATTCATTTATTAATAATATGGATTTAATATATTGAATTATTTTTATTCACAAAATAAATGCCTTAAAAAATTGATTATCACTTCTAAATATACTCACATTCTCAAAGCTCATTGAATCTTGTATCTCCAGGAAGTAAATGTCCTTCAATGGACTATTACAAATTGGGCACAATAATTCCAATAAGGATGTGTTGTTAGTCAAACAATTTTGCAAGGCTTCCCTCCTACGAGACAGCTGATAAATATACTCACATTTTGGAAGCTCATTGAAGCTAAACATGTTGAGTTTTTATGTTTTTCATACTATTGTATGCTTCCTTGAATGATTTTCTTCCTGTAAACTAATTGATATTTGAATAAATAAAATGGGTCATAGTATTTTTAGTAGACCCGCTCACAAACCCATTCATGCTTATAACCATGGTATTTCCTTCTTATTCTATCAACGACTTCTTATGTTTGACAACTATAAAATATAATTTGTTTATGGGACAATAACTAGCTATCTATATCTCCTCAGCATCTATATGCATGTTTCAAAATGCCCCTCGACCAACAATCTAAAATAGGACATGTGAAGGAAGGATTAAATGGCTTCTTCCCTTAGGATGAGAGAGAATAACTTAAAAAGGTTGAACAATCCCCGATTGATCATCTGATTGGAAAAATATGATTGACTTCACCTTATTCCTTCAAGTAGAACTTCCAAACATGGTCCTTTTCATTTTGGAAGGATGAATTATGGTATAACCTTATTCTTATGTTCTTATTAGTCCCTGCCGAAGGAAAGTACAGACTATAACATTTGATTGAGCGTTGACTTTGTATTAGTTTGGCATTGATTATATAGTTTTTCTCCAATCTATAATGTTCTAAATAGAAAACTCAACATTTTATTTTTTATATAATAAAATAAAACCTATTATTTATAATCTAATTGGAAGATGGAATTGAATTCTTATTGCGGGCTTTTCTCTTCCTGGGGTTTGATTTTTCTCTCTGGCTAATGTTTATGTTTTCTCTGCCCGTTTGATTTTTCTCTCTGGCTAACGTTTATGTTTTATCTTCCCACCACCATAGGCTGACAAGTCTTGACAAACAATGAACATGGTTGTGACAACCTTCCCACCATCATCTATGGACCGCCTCACATCCTTCTTGGTATCTATCCACTGCCCCATACCTTGGAGAGATTCACCGCCCCCTACCCTGGAGAGATGCATACAAATGATTTTCTTTGCAAAGTACTTAAAAAACTCTGCAATGTCTCCCTGCAGTGTTTCCAAAGGCTATGGAATTATCGTTGTCAGCCCACAGAATAGCTCCTAAGCAATCTCCACAAGCCCACCCAAGGCTAGCGAACACTACAATTGTCACTGCAAGTGTATTATAAATTCTTTAAGAAACAAATATAGTGTAACTGGAGGGATCATTTTTAGTAGGTATGTACCTTGACATTTGTTGTGATTTTAAGGCTTACACCATGTATTATGGAGTAAATGAAAGTCCTAATTTTCAATACAAAATAAAAATGAGTGGGAAATAATTTTTATTTATTCACTTACAAGTCACTGTAATAGATATGTATAATGGCCTGATACAAGATTCCATACCTGAACTTTCTATGATATTGCTCATCACAATTGCTGAGATTAGGACTAGTTTCGGGGTAGCAATTGTTGAGATCAAATGCGTTATGACCTTTCCTTTTCATGGTGATTTTTTGAGTAAAACCCAAAACAGAGGAAACATACCAGATTGCCCGAAAATAGAAAGGGCCGGCCAGTGAAGGCAAATGGATGAGTGTTAACTGAACCCCATTTTCAACCGAGTTGCGGAATCCAAAACTTAAATCCTAGTTCCTTTCTCAAGTAGTAGTTCTGATTTTCGGATCTACCCCAACAAAGTATCTCTATGCGCCGTTCTGCAGTTCAAACCCCAGTTCAGCCTTAGAGAAGAAATCTGAACCATCATACAGGTCCAACCATTGCCTCTTCAAAGTTGGTCTGCCTTTCCACAAGAAACTCGCTTGGTCATTCTATATGTTATATTCAATAAGAAATTATGTGCTCAACAATTCTAGGATATTCTATCTATACCCAGCTTTATCTAGATCTCGCTTGATAACCCTCTTCCGATAGATCCCTCTTGATACAAAGTTCGAAGGCCAACCAAGTTCCTAACCAATCAAATGTGCGTGCCTATCTCTCAATATCCAAGTGCCCAGCCCTTTTTCCAAGTGCCTAGCCAAGCGTGTTGGTTTTCGAAGCACCCTTCTGTAGATGAAGTATGTAAAACCGGTTGAACCTCTCTACTTTAGTAAAGGTCTATAGTTGAAGTAATGGCCTGGGTGCTTTTTCTTACGCCTTTGATTTCTCTTCCTCTAATGTTGGAGAATTTGTTGAGGGTGGTTCTTTCTTAAAACATACCAAATTGATTTCTGCAATTTCCTGTAGAATTTTTATATCCTTAAACAACCATGGCTAGGAAAAAATCAATTAAAATCGCTATGTAAAGATTGAATCCCTTGGGGTTTTAAAACAAGAACCTGTAGTTTACTTTGTCAAGGAACTGGAGAGAATGGAAGACAAGTGAATCTCCTCCCTCCCGGTTGTGCGACCCATTTCAAAAATCATTTGATCTCCTCTTCAAGTATCGATCTTGATTACTTATTGAATTACAACTACTCGGATTCCCCCGTCGTTAGTTCCCCGCACTCGTAGTATTGATTTTAGTACTGCACTCTTAAACTTGATTTCTTGAGGGGAGCTTGGGGTTTCATATTAAAAATGAAAAGCTAAAACCTGTTTCCTGTAGAGTTGCAACTAGTTAATAGACTCCTGGAGTGAGTTGATGGTGTTGTGGGTAGGGTCGTGCACTGCAATGTAGTAGCCATGCAACCAATTATGCTCCCATCTGACCAACTAGATATTAATTTATTCAATTGCATGTATACGCTGTGTTGCATGCAGTTGTGACGTGTTTGTCTAGGAGCCATTTCTTTGTTTATTTTGTTTTATTTTATTGTAAATATTGAATTTTAATTTTATTTTAAATATTGAATTATCTTAATTTTTGTAGATTTAGGTTCCTTAGCATCCTTGGTGAGCAACAAGAAAATTGCTAGTTCTGATTTTACTGAAGAAGAAGATGACATGGAGGTCAACATTGAAGAGAAAAATTGCTAATGTTAGATAAAAAAATTTAACTTTAACTTCCTAGCGGAATACTCCACAATAAATGCAACCACTTGAAACTACTCAGCCTTAGTTCTTCCTTGAGCTGCCTCGGGAGGAGTGGGGAAGGATGAACACAACTAGAATTAAGTCAGTTGTTCCTCATTTTCTCCATGAGCTTCCGACTCTCAAATGCTATCGGATGTCTATTCTGCATCGAGACTGAATATATAAGGAGGGATATTTGTGATATCACTCTTTCTCATAAATGATGTTGCCAGGCAATGACAAAAGTAAGCGATGTTTCCAGGCAATGATAGAAGAAGGTAGAGGCATCAAGAAGTAAGTTGGTGATCTTGAACCAACTCAATACTAAGAACAATAAAAAATAAGTAGGATTATTTAAATCGATGCGAAAAACGAACCTTTTTTGTTTTTTCTGCTACTTGTCATAAAATCCACCATTCTAAGTTGCCAAAAGATGGGGGATATATTTAGACAAGTTCTTCAAGGGTTGATTTGTTCTTTCTTATAGTCATAAGTTCTTAATGATATGTATTTGAATGTCTCTCTCCTCTCATCATGGGGGCGAATGATAGCGATCAAGAGCCACTCCTTTGCCCTTTATATCTTAAGAGGAGAGTGCATGGCCCTTTTATAATATTAATCCTTTCATCAAATGATGGTGAGGCTCACAAATATTTTATTGAGGGCAGATGAATAAATGAATGTTCAGATGAGCTAACTCTTTGTCTGTTAGAGACTATATATGTGTCCAGGAATGAAATTTTAATGGCAATGAACGATATAAATATATAGAGATTGTGCATACTCGGTCAAATGACATACTTAATGCACTAGGTTACGTAAATAATACAAATTCCAAATTGATATATGAATACTTTTTCAAAGTGTTGACTAGACATCATCCAATACAATGCTTGCAGACGAAGTTTGTAATATTAATATATAAGTGGTTGCGTGCTTAAAAATGGTTTCTAATTGCTATGTTAACTCTTAAACACGTAAATACTCTATTAATACTGAATTATTAATCTATATTAGTCAGGTACAATTGTGGACCAAAGCATCACCCTTTGTGTCTAATACCCTTCATGTTTCATATGACACTAAATTATAAAAATACGTAACCTTTCTATATTTTCAATTTCAAATTTATACGCCAGGGACTAAGTTGTTGAGCAACACTTGTTCTTATGATGTTGTTTGAATGATAGTTTTTTGGACTCCTAATGAGATATTTTTTTGGAACTTTTTATCGACTCTTAATGAGAGATTTTTTTGGAACTTTGTCATTTCTCCTTGTCTCTTTAATTTATTTTATGTGGTGTATGAATTTGGTATGAGATCCTCTTTAAGAGTTTTTGTATTTTTTTTCCATTTCCACTTGATAGTTTATTATAGGCCATTGTTATTTATGTTTGAGTGTGTAATAAAATGTACCATATATTGTGTCGTAGAGGTGGGTATATTTGGATCTGGTCAAGGACAATTTAGAGAGTAAATTTACCAAGGCAAATTTGCATCAAATGTATTGGATGTTTTGGTTTTGTTTATTTGTAGGTCTTTGAACCATTCAATTGTTTGGCTAGTATCAAATTTGTGTGGCTCTCATCAGGAGGCATCTACCATATGTGCATATAAATAAATAAATAGTCACATACAACAATAAGATTAGAGTGTTAGATTACTCACTTGGAAAATTTTGACAAGTCACTCTGATAACATCACATGATGGAGCCTTCAACTATCAATTTAGTTGCTTCTTTGATTATATTATGCATTCTTAACATTTTTTAAATTTCTTGACAAGTTTGGCCAAAAATATTATTTTCTCTAGAAGATGTATGCACTCATTAATGGTTGTAGCAACATCTTCAACTCTCTCTAGGATACTTGCAACTATAGCAATAATCATCATAACCAAGTTTTTTTTCCCCATACCTTGGAGGACATGGCTCACAACTATCTTGATGGTGTCATTGGGAATAATGTCTTTTTGCATATGATACTCACACAAAAAAATAGGATTACAGTGTTGATTGCTCAGTTGGAACATTTTGATAAGTTAATATGTTAATATGATAACATCACACGATGGAGTCATAAACTATCAATTCGGTTTATTTTTTAATTGCATTATGCATTCCTTCTTTCAAATGAGGGAATTCTTTAAATTGGTTGGCAAGTTTGGCCAAAAATATCATTTCCTTTAGAAGATGTAGGTACTCAATTTTGTTAGCAACAACATATTAAAATATCTCTAGGATACTTGCAACTACAACAAGACTTTTCATAACTAATTCTATTGTCCCCATACCTTGGAGGACATGACTCATAACTATCTTATTGGCGTAATTGGAAATAACATCTTTATTCATATGGTACAATAAAGATAAACTACACAATAAACATGTCTGTCACAACATTACCTTTACACAAGTAAAAATCGTATCTTGGCCTCGAGTATTATGACCATGTCACAGATTTGCAATTTAATACCACAAATGACCATGAACATTTCAAAATTTTATTTGAAAAAGAGCGATCTTGCTATGTCCTTATGTTGAATAAATTTTTTGTTCCTTCGGGACTCTTACAATGGTTTGGGATCTTAGAAATCTAGGTCCCTTGCACACAACTTTTTGTTTTCCCTCGGATTAGATGTTTGTATCCCTCAACAACAACAACCTTTCCAACAAAATTAAGAGCCCTAACCACCTAGCTATAGATTTGAATCAAAACTACTACTTGGATTATAAGTTGCCAACACATGTACAAACACTGAGAATTCACAAACATAACTGGTAAGCATGCAAGATGAATGGCAAGCAATGATCGAATTTAAAGGGTTGGTCTTAATTTCTATTGGAAGGGTATATATTCATGCAGCCCTTCCATGATGAAAATCTTTGAAAAAAATTACATTTTAATTGACAATAATAAATTAAATACACACTTCATAAAAAATGTGTTAAATAACATATCACATTTCCAATCAAATTTATGCTTAGTAGAGAAATTAGTGATTACAAAATATCACCTTAACATTTCCAAAGTTTCTTGCAAAATATCACCTTAACATTCTCAAAGCACATATTCAAATATTCGAAGATCATAAGCATAATTGTAAAAGGAAATTTTACGTTCGTGTTTTCTATATAATTATGAAGATAATTAAAAATATATATTTGTAGTGTGAATATTCTCTATACAACCCCAAATATGTGAGTGGATTATTGAATTAATCTAAAACGATATATTTGTGAGAGGGCCCTTTAAGACAAAAAAAAAGTCATTTCGTCATTCTACTTTTGTTTAATCATTGTTTAATTGATTGCAACAACATAAACAATGAAATCCAAATTTAGAGGACCCACGGGTTTCCAAATCAAGAATGTAGAGAGATTTCATTTCATACCTCTAAAAAAGACAAGTAGATGCTCCACAAATCTAGAGCTCTTTCACTATTGCATCCAATAGTGAACATATAGTCAATAGTGAACACATGAACCTAAACGCAACTCAAATAACTAAGGATTCAAATGCACATTATTGGATATCAACTTATAACCAACGATGGTAGAAAATTCATAATGAAATACCAACACAATTCAAGTGCAACAAGAATTCAAAGAATACCTTTGAAGAAGAAAAATGCTCTACAAATCAAGTTTAAGAACAAAGGGCCTTACAAACAATTATAGAGAATTTAGAATGGTAGTAATGCTAGGTTCTTGGGAATGCTATGGATGGTTCAAAAGAAGGCAAGAATTCAAATAAATTGTATGGATTATAAGACTGCCCATTTTTTGAGTTTTGACTTTATAAAGGAAGTCTATGCTAATGTTGTACTGATTTTATAAGATTATATTATTATTAATATAATCTGGAATTTTCTATGGGGAATTTTTTTTCAAATAAATGGTTCAAAAGAAGGGAAATACCAACATAATTCAAATCATCGAAATCAAGCATAACAAGAATTCAAATGATTACCATGAAGAAATAGGTAGAGTTCAAATCCATTCACTATTGAACGAAAGAAGGGTAGATAATTGATGATGACAATACCAACATGGTTTTGGTGATGTCATGGATGGTTTGAGAAAATTGATAGGTAATATTAAATGATATTCTAGAAAACAAATAGAAATAGATAGGTAATACTAAATGATATTTTAGAAAACAAATAGGGAATGGAACTTCAATTTTTCTCTAACACATTAAGTTTAACATTTATTCATCTTTGATTCAAATATAATATGATATCTACATCATGCTCAAACATTATAGAACAATGTAGTGTGAAAGGGAAGACATTTGATTCTGGATTCATTCCTTCTTTTCACTATTAGTATTAAAATAATAAGTAGTATCATGCACTTACTATGCATAGAGTTGTTCTCTGTATCAATAGCATTGCTAGTTCCAGTCGTACAAAGAGCTCCTGTGACAAGTTGGTTTCCATGAGAGCTTTCTGTGAGTGTTTATGAGAGATGACGAGAACGACTTTAAGGTGGATGCAGGGTCGAGGACCGACAAGTTGGTTTCTATGAGAGCACTAAGCTCAATAGAGTAGTCGACCATGGCCAAATTTCTGTGAGAGCACTCTGCTCAATAGAGGAGTCATCGTCCATGGCCAGGTTTCTGTCAGAGCACTTAGCTCAATAGAGGAGTAGTTGATCATGGTCAGGCTTCTATGAGTGTTTCTGAGAGATGACGGGAACACCTTCAGGGTGGATGCGTGGTCGAGGCCCGATAGAGGGGGTAGAAAGAACAGTCTTCCAGTACATAAATAATTGGGAAAATGCCAACATGAAGTCTCCGTTGTCTATGGGAATATGACTCCCCAGGCTTACCGCCAAGTCCGTTACTTCCCCGGACAATGACAAGAACTTGGGTGCAATTCCATTTTTTGCCACCGAGATTAGGTCAGTATCACTTTTCTCTTGCAATAATGTGTTTAATTTGATGGCTGGAATCTATGTTTGTGTTTTCTTTCAACTTTAAATACGGTTTAGGTTAAATTTGCCATAAATATCTGTTTTACACTCTTATATACCACAATGCTCATAATGCTTTACTTTATTTTCACCCGCAATCAACATGAGAATGTGTTAACTTTGATCCCTGGAGTCTTTGTGGTAACTTTCTGTCCGTTTACAATTTCAATCTCTTATTCATACTAATCTCTACTTCTCCACAAGGGAAACTTTGTATAGCATGTATCTTATCTTTCTTGATTGCGAAAAGGTTTGAAATCATCCTACATGCTTCCTTCCAGTTACTTTTCTTATGGCTGTGGAATAAAAAAGTTAAAAGATAAGGGGTGGCAAAATTGTTGATCATAAGCCATGTGAGCACACCATCTCCCATAAGAATGTTGCCTTTTGTCCGAAGATCGAGAATAAGAATAGAAGGGAAAGGATGTCCCGAAAGTTCTATGAGTGTACGAAAAACACTAGCCACTATCCTCGTTTGAAGTTGCTCATTTGTGGCATCGGAGTGGTATACTGTATGACAAATCCCATCAAACATCGATATACAGTTAAGGCATACCGTATGGAGGTGTTGAATTTGACTTCTCAATCTCAAAAAAATGCAGCTTCCCAAGGTAGAACCACTTTAAAACAAGCTAACCACAAAAATGAACTTGCTACCTGGTTGCCACTAACGATAAAGACTAAAGACTTAAGAATGTTGAATAAATCCTTATTCATCAAAAGACGTAACAATATTGAATAAATCTGTGTCCATCCATTCATGACTACTAAATTTCCTCCATCACCAATTACCTAGTATTTAATTTATTTATATTATATGATAGAGAAGTACATTAGCCTCGGGTCGAAGATGGGTTGACCCGAGGCTAAAAAGAATAATTAAATTACAAATTTGCTGGCCAAAAGTGAAGCAAAGAAACTCTGAGGTGAATTTAATCACCAGTGGTGTGCAAAAAACATTTGGGGACTATTTTGAATATAACCCATGATGCAGAAAAATGCCTGGGGTGATTTTGGCAACATAGAGCCAACTAAAAACGTGGGGAAGTTGATTTACTTGAGCATTCATGGACAACTAAAAATGTATTGAAG
>JASDQU010245351.1:41308-52816 GCA_032191745.1 Picea mariana | reverse complement strand
GGTCGAATGATTGGGGGGGTCCGAAATCTTTTCAGAGCTGTAGATCTGGGTGCTCACCACTCAATCATATATCTAGGCCCAATCTTTAATTTTCCAGGGCATGATTCAACATATGGTGTGAGACTTAGTCTTAATGACGTTTTATGGGTTTTGCGCACTGCTTCTTCTTCTCTTTATCACCATGGGGTTAGAAAAACACTTCATCATCCAAAATCTTGCATTTTTCATCAATCATCATACATATTTATTGAAAAGAAGTTGTTTAACCTATGTCCTAACCTACATCATTTGCACCTTTAGCCCAGCTAGACTATTAGACTAAGAAAATACTCTACCTAGGGGCTATTTGACCAAGATTAGGATGTTTGGTCAAATTTATTCACTAACTAACCTATCATCTTGACTAAGATTAGACAGTTTAGTCAAGCTTATTCACTAAGACTATCAACATCAATTTAAAAGGGCTTGGCCATATTGAGACTGTATGGATCAAGCCATTGTTATTTCATGGGGCTTTATTTAATTTCTTTTGTGCCCTATTTTATTCTTTTCTCATTTTCTTTTCTTTCTTTTTCTTTTCTTTTTTATTTCTTTTCTTTTTTCTTTCTTTTTTCTATTTTCTTTCTTTTTCAGGATGTAGTAATCTCTGCAAATCAAAAACATTGAAGGGAACAAAAATACAATCAACAGTTGATCCTATAAATTATAGGGTTATAACATAGTGGAAGGATAGAGTAATTGTGAATCACAAAGTAACACTAATCGTTTATCTACTTCGGGAGCGTTCTTGACCATTGATCATGCATAGTGGAAGGATAGTGTAAGTAGAGGTGTTAACTGACAGCAAGTGGCCACCGCCATTCTATTACTTATTTGATAAGTAAACCTATGGAGGGATTGATATACTCCAGAGTCCTAGAGCCGCGAATAGCCAAAGTGATGAAGTGAATGAGAACCATTCATCTTCACTCCTAATTAAGTCTTGACCGTCGATTTGTTTGAAGCCTCTGGATAAGCCAGGATTTTCCATCTAATGGAACATTAAATATTGACCATCTGATCTACTAGTGATTACAGTATACACACTTCGATGTAATGTACTCTAGGAGGATTGAATGATTGCAAAGGTCAAAAGTCTCGAAGGACAAAGTACCAGAGAACCTGGTTCTAACACCGGACACATGATAAGGTAAACAAGCTATAGGTATGAGAAGTAAATAATCCCTTGGACATTTGAATACAGTTCCACGTAAAAGAATAGGGGCAGAAGAAGAAAGCACTAATAAAACAATGCTTGAAATAGATAAGCTTGTGGTTTCGAGCTCACGATCACACAAATTTTGGTTGAAGGGAGTGCCTATTGATTAAAACTCGAATTCAAAACAATTCAAGATATGAGACTAATGAACCGATACACAATCATGATTAAACAAGATTTAAATCATGAGCATTATGAATAAAAAGTAAAAAGGAAAAATGATATTATTTAAAGTTTAATATTATCACTTAAATTAAGAATTAAGAGGTGCAATGGTTCAAAGTTCAAATAAAGGGACATAATGATTCAAAGCTCACACTAGTTGGAAGACTATATAAACAAGAAAGAATGGTGAGAAGAAAGTGTCTCTGCAGCCCAAATCAAAAGATTAAAATAAGAAGCAGAGTCCAAGAAGGAAAGTTGAAGATGCTTATGCAGTGAGGGTGGAAGGGAGAAGCAAGGAGGGATTCATATCCTTTACTAAGTAAAGTGTAAAAATAAGGGAATTGGTGCTTCCTATGGTTGGTAACTTAAAGATAAGGGAGTTGGTGCTTCCTAGCATTGGTTCCCTAAAGACAAGGGAGTTGGTGCTTCCTAGGGTTGGTTCCCTAAAGACAAGGGAGTTGGTACTTCCTAGGGTTGGTGCACTAAAACACGGGAGTTGGTGCTTCCTAGGATTGGTTCCCTAAAGAAGGGGATCTATGTCTCCAAGATTTGTTGCTCTAAAAATGATTGGTGTCCTTCATTTTCTCAAATTATTCTTTATAAAACCTTGTAATTCTTGTTAAATATATTTATATAATTGATTTTAAATACAAGCCCATTGTTGATCTATTGTGGTTATTAATAAAATAACAAAGTAATTGCTAATTTTTTAAAAAGGAAATATTGATTCACCCCCCCTCTCAATATTTCCAATAAATCAGATGGTGCACCCATCAGAGTGATCAAGGCCTAGGTCTCAATAGGACTCCAATGAGGGAGACTTCGATGAGGGATAATTTGATGAGGGAAGCTCTGATGAGGGACACTCTGAGCCAACTAGATTCGGTAATCCATCAGAGTGACACCTGTTGGAGGTGTTGTGTTGAAACTTAAAGAGGAAGTACGATGACAAGGAACTCGATGACTATAGATATCATAGAAACTAGTAAATATTTTCCCAATGTCCTTCTATTGATGGGTCTTTAATCCCTTTAAATTGAGATTAGGAACCAAACCTGCCACCAAGGCCCAATTAGAATCGGAAGCATTTAATGGTGGAATGGTTCTCTAGATCTTGCGATTTGGCCAATTAATTTATAGGCTTTACGTTTTCTTATGAAGGTCTGTCCTTCAGTTTAGACGTTCTTTGTTTTTGTATTTTCTTTTGGGTGGGACCGATATAAGATGAAAGCCAGTATAAACCATCTAGGTAAAAAAGTGGGAACAAGTTTAACTACTAGAGAAGAGGTTGAGATTGGGATAACCATTTACTCTAGCATGTAGGCGGTGATCATCTACCATAGGCCTAGTATTAATATGTTAACCATGTGAGTATTCCAATTACTGATTGAGATAACTTATCAATAGATTTAGTAGCTTTTACTCGTTACAACATCCATTCATGAGACAAAACAAGAAATAGTTCTTCTCTACATCCAATCATACACACATTTGATGAAAACACAAATTTGTCTCTAGTCCAGAAGGACTTCTCAATTAAAGGTAGCTCTAAAATAGTTTTTAACAAAACCTAAAAATGAGAGTTTCTTGCAAAAACCATAGACCCTTAAATAATCGGTCGATGCTCTTATTTATAACATAAAAATAACAAAAAATAACAACTAAAGTGCAGATAAAAAAATAGAATTCACCACATGGCGTTCTCTCCCATGATTTTTCCTAAGAGTCATCTCAAGATATCACTTAAGAGGGTGACTCTTCTCGTACGTCGACCACTTGATAAATAGATATTTGTAGGTGTTGGCGTATGGGAATCTATGTTGTTCCATCGGGGTCGAGTGAATATCTCTTATCTCTACCGCATGTGCTTGATACTTGTGTTGGCACAGTGGCATACCCAGGGTTCAACGCTACAATGGTGCACCAACCAAACCCTAACTACTGGCCCTTTAGGAAACACCTGTGAATCAAATGAAGTCTCACCCATGGTAGAGGTAGGGGTGGTTGCAGGACTCAAGTGTCTGCAACCTTATCTGGGACACAGATCTATGATTCCTTACTTAATATAGCACTCAACGTTGTTGGATATTTAATATGAAATCAATAACCAGTTCGCAGATACAATAGAGCTTCACATCATTCATAATGAACTAGATTGTTTGATCACTTATCATCCACAGTGTATTCAGATCTAATAGGTCAAGCACTTAGCATATACATGTGAATTAGACCTAACATTCTACACATCATAAGCACCAAGCATAAGCATATATATAGCATATCTATCTACTCATATCAAATCACTTAGCAAATAATCACATCAATGCATCAGAACAAGGCACAAAGCGGACAACATAGGATTTACGTGGTTCACCCCCACCTTGGGGATACGTCCACCAACTCTTATTATTTATTATCCTCGACCAATCAGTTACAAGCACAGAGCCTTGGAAACCATTACTTCACACAGGACAAAAGATCTGTGCAACTCGCTAGATCCTTCTTCCTTGCCTTTCAACACAAATCCTTCTATACCTTAAAATAGGGACTTGCACTAAGCTCTGCAAGTCTATACAGAATGCACAAAACTCTTTATCACATAGATCCCCTCTTGGAACATATCTTATATCACATAGATACAATATTATTCTCTATTACTACTTTCTTACATTTTCCTATCCTTCTATTTATACATACAAAATGGGCCTAAGCGTGGGTAAACCCACAGGCTGACATCCCTTTCCCATTACTTATTACCAAAACCCAAAAAGGGGCCCAAAAGTGGCTCGAGATTCTGCAATTTCTTCTTCATTTTGCGCTCCATCTTCGATAGGCTGTCGAAGTCCCAAAAATAGTCAAATATGACCAAGTGCTCCCAAAACTTGGTCAAGGGCAAACAGTCCCCCAACACTCACCTGTGACTCATCCCGAGTCACTCTGGTATGAGCAATTCTTCTTCGAACACCTCAAGCTTGGCTTGAGATTCTTTGACCTGCTATAATGCTACGACTTATTGCTCATTGAAATCGTGGATTAGTGCATCATTGACTGGCCCTTCTAGGTGTTGTTCTGTTGTGATGAAAACCTATTCTAGCTCGGCTCCTTGGCTTTCAACTTCAGTTAACAGTTGGCATGCCTTCTCTTTCACTGGTTGAAGTTGGTGAGAGACTTCCATCACTTTGGTATGGATCATGTGGATCTTTTTCTGGGCCATGCGCTGCTATGGAAACCTCTTCATTCTTTAAACCAGTGTTAATGCCTTCAGTTGCACCTGTAACGTATCTGGGTGCTTATTTGCTTCCTGGAGTTACGACTCCAACACTTGTAACTCTAGATTTTCTGTAAGATTTTCATATGTTTGAGTGCTCCTGGAGCTCATCTTCTTGCACTCTAAGGCAAGGGCTTTCATTCTTCCAACTGCATTGTGAGCAGTTGCCTCCCTTAGGTCTCTGATTTCTTGAGGAGTCTCAGGCACGGTACAAAGTTCCAGATATGCGATGCACTGGTGAAGTTGTTGGATTACTTCTTCGAGTTGCACTACCTGCTGTGGGACTCTCTCCTCAGTTTTCACTTCTATGACTATCACAGAGTGAAGTGTGTTGTGAATACTTTCTCGTACTTCGAGTTGCTCTACGAAAAACCTTTCATTGTTTTTTTGTAGTGTCTCTTTCTCTTCATCCCATTTTTCTTGTAGAGCGAGCTTTTCCTTTTCTTTAGTACTTCTATGGTCCTCAAGGTCTTTTTGTACTTGTACTAAAGCTTGGGTGGCCTGTGCTATCTCTTCTTGAGCGTGTCGAAGGAGATCTTTGACTGTATCAACAATCTGATGTAGTTGGGTTGGCTCATCACTTAATTCTAGTGTTCCTCATGGTAGGGGTGCAATGGAAACTGTGCAGCTAGAATGCATTTCTTGTTGTACTCCTTGAAGCTCCTCCTTGATGTGACTAAGAACTTCCTCCTGCTTGGCTTCCTCTTTTTCTGCTATTTCTAGCAAAGTATCGTTTAGTGCAGAGACTATGAAGTCGAAGTCATCCAGAGTGAGAACAATCTCAAACTTGGTTCTGGTTTCCTTAGCTTTCTTCCTGTACGAAGGCTTTGGTGGGGTGACCTTCCTTTTCTTGGAGGGATCCTCCTCCTCTCTAGGTGGTGTAACTTCACCTTTATTTTTCTCAACTTATTTGCTACCTGGATCTCCACCATCACCTCCCTACTTAGGTGAGATCAAAGTGGTCTTCGCAGAAGTACTGTTGACATATTGAACTTCTTCATCTTTCTTAGTCTTACTTGGTCCAAGGGTATCATGCACAGGTTCTAGACTGTCTATATCAGAAATCTCCATGGGGTTTGCTGAGATGAGGAGGTCTACCGACCACTCCTTGGTGATTTCTTCCAAGTCTTCTTATGTTAACTTATAATAGGACTGTAATTGCTAATTGTGCTAGTTAGCGTGCACTATGATGTATATAAAGTGTCTATATGCATTGAACTTCATCAGGGGATGAAACCTATAGAGTTTGTTCAGAGTGATGTGCGGTGTAGACTGGATTTCATTATCCAATTGATTGTAGTAGGTGTGGAAGACAACATTGGATTGCCACTGCTTCTTCATATCACTTGAGTACCACAAGGTACTGAACTTTTCAGCCAAAGGTTCAAAGGGATCGATGTCCAGGAAGGTCACACCTTCCAGCATCTCCCATGCGATGAAAGCTATCAATATGAGAAGCCAGATGAAGTGGAGCTCATATCCTTGGTCATGCGCTCCTCTACAATCAATCTCTAGCTTATTCACAATGTACTGCGCCTAATTCATTTGTAGTCCTTTTGTGCACTTCCCGACGAGGTCAACAACAACTCCAGTTACTTGGGTGGGTCAGTTCTTGTGAACTAGCTTGCCTTCGATCAACTGACATGCGAGGCACACTGTGCCGCTATGGATAGAGGCTACCGTGTAACCTCGTGTACCCTTCTCTGCATCTCCATATGTCTCTTTGATTCACTAGGCTAATGCTCGGTTTGAGGTCTTTCTTGGATAAAACTCCTGTGGGTCAGGGCCCTGCATGCTCAGCCCAGTGATCTGATTGATCAAGGTCGGATCCACAGTGATGCGATGGTTCAACAATTTCACGCATGTGTTTACTTCCTGGTGTTGATCGAAGTGTGGGATATTCACCACATTAAGTAGTGTGTATTGCGCGAGGTTCTGGGTCCATGGCTGTGGGATAATATTTGAATTCTTTCCTTTGGTCCTGGTCAAGTACTTATGTGGGGAAAGCATGCTGTAAGCTTTCCAGTCTCCAAGGTTCAAGTCACTAAATTTCAGTGTTGCGAGCTTATCTTGGTTGGCGCGAATTGCATGCACCCCTTTCGGGAGGTACACAGTGATCATGGTATATTCAAATTCTCGAGGTACACTGTCACGGTTGATGGTGCCACTCAGAGGGGGTAGATAGGCAAGTAGAATGCTCAGAATCAGCTTTGCATTGGCGAGGTCATCTCTGTGCTTAGAACATTTCTCATCGGCTGGTCAGAACAGATCGACACGAGTAGTGGATGGAGAGGCTGCCATTCCTCTCATGGATGATGCCTGTAATCTTGTGGATAACCCTCGCTCTGACATGAATCTCTCAGTTCTTATCTCAAGGAGAACTTATGTTACATATTCTTCGGTAGCAGTAAGCGCATCAGACATACATGCTCAGGATAAAATAATCGGGTTCATGATGGTCTTAGACACTGCACTAGAGTGAAAATCAAGAGCACAATGAGCATTGTATACAATTTCTAATTGGCGGGCTTCAAATTCTCAGTCGGAAAAAGTGTTCTTCTTTCATGGTGCGACGAAATAAATAGGCAATATTGGCAATGATTTACTTGCAACGGTTATGAACTTCATTAACTCTTCTTTTGTCCGTTATGGCGTGGTCCAAAAGTCTGGTGGTGAACCATAAATTTGTTTCCATTTGTTCAGAGCAGCAGTCGAATGGATATATCGGTTTCCAATGGCTATATTTCTTCACCACAACGATGTGGCATGTGTCGCTGTTTTGATATCCCGGTGAAGCTCCAATTCTGCAAAGTTTCTTTCTGCGAGGTACCCTCTGGAACCTACTATAACTTCTCAATCTTGACTTCTTATTACTTATCTTCCTAGCCTTTTTCACCGTGAGCTTCATCTTGGTGGTTATTTTCCCATTCTGATTCTTATTTTCCTTGGGCATAGTCACTTCGCATTGCTTATATCCTCTCCTAGGATTCAGGTGTATCACTTCTTCTTTATCTCGGGTAGAAATTTCAGCCTTCAGTATGTTTTCTGATGTTCCTGTAACTTCAACATCTGGGCTTCTAGTGTCAGTTAGCTTCAATTTGTTCTCTTGTTCTTCAATCAACTATGCAATCTTTCGGGTCATGAAATATTTTAACTCTTGTCTCTTCTGTTCTAAGAATTCTTCTTCTTCCTTCTTTCTAGCTTGATCTCTAGCAATCCAAGATTTTCCTAGTAACATGGTAAACGAGGCATTGTCTTCAACAAATTTAATAATCTCAAAATCTTCCTTTGTCGAAGTTCCATTGAATTTCATAGGTATATGAGCGAGCTTTCCACATAACATCATCAATTTTCCTCTGAATAGTCCTATTCCTCCTAATGAAGGGACCATAGCAGGCTTCCCTATAGCTTCCCAAATTCTTTTTGGCATAATGTTCACTTGTGTCTCTTCATCAAGGACAGAGTCAATCTTAAAGTCTTCTATTCTTGCTTCAATGCATTCTTTTTCTTTGAAAATATCTGATAGTCTAACATATCGGTGGTCATTCAGGGTCTCTTTCATTTGTATCAATACCTTCTTTGATTCTTGTTGGGTTTCTACCTCTTCTGGATCTTCCTTAGGGTTTTCTTGATTCAGATTCATTTCTTCTAGCCTAGCGATCATTCTAGAGAAATCCAATACCTCATGGTCCATAGCTTTGCAAAAAAGAGAACTAGATCCTCTGCCAAGGAATTCCTTAGAAAGATGTACAGGTCTTTTGCAACTGTAACAAAGGGTTACTCCTCTCTTTCTTTTAAATGATCCTCAACTTATTCTATACTGTGCACTAGGATCATGGTAGCTAATCTGCAAAAAATGCTTTCTAGGATCCTACATCCATTTGTTAGTCCAAACATTTTTTTATGCATAGGTATAACATATCTATCACTATTATTATCATATCTACTCATATCAAGCCTTCTTTCATCTACCAGTGCCCCAGTTTTCAAACTAGGATAAACTCTATTAAACATACCTAGATCCATACCTTAGAAACAAACATTTTCACTTATCTTACTTCTATAGAGCACAAAGCCTCCAGATCTAAAACTTTTAACTACTCTTACCTTTATCAGAGCACAGATCTTACAGATATTACCTCTTTTAGTCAAGAATTCCCACTTTTACCTTTGTCGAAGCACAAAGCATTCATATCTCGTTCCTTTTCTTCAAATCCAACCTCTTTTCTTTCGGATCAGGCCTCTTTATTTTAGATCAGTTAGACTATTGTGCACTAGAGCACAGATCATCACACAAGACTTTCAGGTTAACCTTTTTTCACAAAGCTTCTTCTTCTCAGTTCCCAACAATCACAATTTTAGGTCCTGACAATAGAACCATTTATTGGCACAAGGGCATACCCACGGTTCAACGCTACAACAGAGAACCAACAAAACCCTAACTATCGGCCCTTTCGGAAACACCTGCAAAATAGATGAAGTCTCACCCGAGGTAGAGGTAGGGGTGGTTGTAGGAATCAAGTGTCTGCAACCTTAGCTAGGACACAGATCTATGATTCCTTACTTAATATAGCACTCAACACTGTTGGATCTTTAATATGCAATCAATAACCACTTCGTAGATACAACAGAGCTTCGCAACATTCACAATGAACTAGATTGTTTGATCACTTATCATCCATAGAGTATTCATATCTAATAGGTCAAGCACTTAGCATATTCATGTGAATCGGGCCTAACATTCTACACATAATAAGCTCTAAGCATAAGCATATATATATCATATCTATCTACTCTTCTCAAATAACTTAGCAAATAATCACATCAATGCATCAGAACAAGGCACAAAGTGGACAACACAGGATTTACGTGGTTCACCCCCACCTTGGGGCTCAACTCTTCTTCTTTATTATCGTTGGTCAATTTGTGACAAGCATAGAGCCTTATAAACCCTTACTTCGCATAGGACAAAATATCTGCGTAGCTTGCTATATCCTTCTTCCTTTCCTTTCAGCACAAATCCTTCTATACCTTCACACAGGGACTTTCAATAAGCTCTACAAGTCTATACAGAATGCACAAAACTCTTTATCACACAGGTCCCCCCTTGTCACTTAGCATATATCACATAGATATAATATTCTTCTCTATTAATACTTTCTTACATTTTCCTATCCTTATATTTATACATACAAAATGGGCCTAAGCATGAGTAAACCCACGGGCCGACATCCCTTTCCCATTACATATTCCCAAAACCCAAAAAGGGACCCAAAAGTGGGGCATGATTCTGCAATCTCCACTTCATCTGGCACTTCATATTTGACAGGTTGTCGAAGTCCCCAAAATGGTCAAATATGACCAAGTGCTCCAAAAACTTGGTCAAGGGCCAACAACTTGACTAAACTGTGTTGGACACACCTACCACACTTAGGAGGGGNAAAAACTCCTTAGTTAACATTCAACATTTGCTCATTACTCATTGTTGTCATTTATAATTAGTTATATGTGAATACATATCAACAACATATATTAGCAACATATCATCAACAAATCATCTCCACAAGGAATACAAAGAACACAAGATGTATGTACAATTTTTCTTTTTATTATGGACTTCAATCCGAGGGTTTTTCAGCAAAACCTGAATAGAGTACAACTCTACAATAGCACCATCTCTATATTAAATAATAACATTCTCAGCACCAACTGAGATGAGACAACAATCCTCAACATATATCAATCTGTCAACATAAACAAGTGCATCAGCCATGCACCAACCTGTGCCAAACAACCTGTAATCAACCTGTACCATAAACAAGTAAATCCAACCATGTACCAAGTATATACCAATAATGTGTCAAATACTTATCAACAATGACTCATCAATATGTACAACCATAATCAACTATACACCTCATGTATGTGCCAACTCATCAACTGCTTGTCTCAACCATGACTAGTTTTGGATTAGTCAACAACCCCAACTTGAAATAATCATAAATTTGTACCTGTAATGAATAAATATCTGAAACTTATATACAATTTTCTTCAGTGTGTTTTATTCAATTCCTCTAGGTGGCACTACTTGGAACCTCTCAGAAAAGGCGTTATAGAAAAAATGGCATACCTTGCTGAATTTTGTCTTATTCTAGAGAGCGACCTTACAGAGAGTGGCCTGCACAAAAATTTCATTGAATTGATATGAATATTTTACAGAACATACTAAATCCTGTACTATAAACAATACATTTGGTCTCACTAAATTTGGATCTGTTATGAATAAGTTATGACATTTTTACCCAAAACACCTGTTTTTTACTAGTTTCAGGACTAGGCACAAACCCTATTTTCCATGGAGTGTAACTCTCAAAATAAAACGACCCACAAGATGAATTTTTTACCATAGATATTTGGGTATGTTTTATCAATGGAATATCCATTTCACAGTCTGAATCATTATAGAAAACATGTTATAGCGAAAATGGTGAGATGACCTGTAAATAACAAACCTTAGAAAACATCATCAAAATAATTTATCCTCCCTTCAATTTCGGCCCTCTTTTCTTCCCCTTCCTTATGAAATTAGGCTTAGATATCCTTTTTTACCTTAGTCACCTATATATCTTCAATATTCTCAAGTTTTCCACACCAAAAAGGCTCAAGAAGCTCTCCATCAATACTCCAAAAGATATTCTCACAAGAAGCTCTCCATTGATCCACAAAAATGATGATCTACAAGAGACCATTGCTATCTTATTTATACTTTCATCCTCTAGGTCACTTAACCCATTTTTAGTTCACTTAACCCATTTAT
>JASDQU010245351.1:8192-38578 GCA_032191745.1 Picea mariana | reverse complement strand
TGTTTTCTCAAAGATCTAATGTCAACATTTTTTTTCTTCAACATTTCCTCTGCTTCTTTAACATTCAAGGGATCATACCCAATCTCGAGCACCAACTCCTCTAAGGATGTTATTCTATTATCCTTTGCAAAAGAGGATATCTTCTCCAACTTCAATTGGGTCTGAACATTTCTTAAAGACACCTGTAACTTTGATGCTGTAGCGGAAGCATGTGCTAATGTGGAGAAAACCATTTCTCTAGTCTGTCTGTGCAAGTCCATCTGATCAGAGGGATGTACTTTTTTGGTGTCAAAAACAATAGTTGACTTCTTGTAATCAGTGATTTCTTTGGGTTGAGGCACCTATGCTTGCAGAAATGCAAGATGCATTCTTCCTTTCTCTGTGTCAAATGCTGACAATAGTTTGTGTTTTGTTGTGGAAGTTTTCTTCCAAAACTGAGAGTAGGTGTTATTGGTCAGTGTCTGGTTCTTCTTTTTAATCATTTCATATTTTTAAAAAATGATTAGGGGTATAGAACCTTGTGAATTTTGGGTAGTCACAACGATTTCTATCTGCTTCTTCGAAGAAGAAGTTGACACCACCTATTGTCTTCTCTCAATCACTGTGGAAGAGTAGGGATCTTCCTCACTAGACATTTGAGTAGCATGAGTGGTTTTGGGTTTCTTGTTGTATACCCAAAAGTCTTCTGTTGATACCTCAGTGATTGAAGGTGAATCATCCTTTCTTGGTCTTTTTTCCTTGGGTGTCCTTGGAGTGGTAGTTAGTGAAATAGATACTGAAAGAGATTCCCATGGCTCTATATCTACTAGAGTATTTACTTCCCATTCTGTCTGGTTCACATATTTTTCGATTTCTTTCTTGAGGGTGTGGGCATAGGGTGAAATTTTGTTCTTGGATCTGATCTTTGCAATGATCCCACTGGGGTCATATATCCAAATAAAACTAGTGTTGAATTTCATTTCATTCAACAATTTGTCTGCCTCTTACCCAACAGCTCGACTGTTGCAGATAAATGGGCCTATTTGTCCTTTGATCCTCATCTGCTATTTTTTCTTCAGGGACACAAAATGGATGTCATCTGAGTTTATCATTTGACGAATATATTCCACTCTGAATATTCAAATAGGCACATACTTAGGAAACTTGTATGGACCTAGTTCGCACCCATACACTCTAATTTCTGTGTGATTCTAGTATAGAAACAAATCTCCAGTCTTTGCCAGATCTGAAAGGTGCAGAACACTTTGAATTTCTTCATTTATTCTTGGCTCAGGTCTTCCACTAAGCATGCCTATAACTGGATGATAAAAAAATTCAATGAATTGTTTAAAAGTGAACTCAGTGGAGTTTCTCCTGAGCATCAGCGTCCATAATGTGACTGCTTGAGGTTTTCCTTCCTTGTCATTCTTCTGCATTGAAAATGAGAACCTATCTGTCTGAAAAAATATGAACATGCAAGCCAGGATGGATGAGTACCGGAACGTTCCCTCTGTGGTGAACTATGAAAATTGCTCATGAATGTTCTTCACTAGGAAAGTGTTGTAGTCAAACTGAGTGGTGGATTTTTCCTCGGTAGAGAAAATGGACAGAAAACCCAATATAGGCTCATCCACCCATGCGTCTGAAAAATAACCAAGCAGACAATAGAGTGATGAAATGACTTGGTTTCCCTTTTCTGAGAACAGGGAGGAAGGATAGGGGGGATTTGATTTGGGGAACTAAGCATCCTATGGGAGGAAAAATTCAAATATCTGGGCTTTTGAGGAAAAGATAGTTTCTGGTATAATTCTATTATGATTTCGAGATTGAAAGGGGAGGAAGATTCATTTATGGGTATCTGAGTCATATGATCAATGGCCTTTGGCGTGATGAATAACATAGTTTCTCCTGATGACAAGACTATGGCTCTCTGGTCGGGAAGGTAATGAGTCTGGAATTTGAGGGAAAATTCATGGAAATGATGGACCTGGGGGAAAAGATATAAAGGAATATTGGAATCCCAGAGCCTGATTTCATCGCTCTGATCTAAGAAAGTGTCTTTGAGCCATGACTGCAAATCCGCGAAGTCAACTTCACACCTTGTGTCTGATATTAGATGATATTTGTCAGCCAATGGGTTCTTGTCGAGGTTGACAGGAGGTGGGAGGAAAGGATTTTACCTAGCTTTTGCCTTCTTAGATTTTGGTGCCATTGTTGTGAAGAGTACCTTCAATTCAAACAAAATGTCAGTGGTAATGGTTGTGGTTGGATGAGGCATTGCAAAGGTGGAGGAAAATGAATCTCTTGATATGCAGAGAATGTGAATGGAATGGGAGATGACCAAAACAAGGTTGAAATTGAGTGGACGGGTATCCGTTTAGGTGAACAAGGACAGGTCAGATGGACAATGGGTATATGGCAGTCATAAATGGCCAACGGGTCGTTTAGAGCTTGAGAGTGCAGGATGAAGGATGTCTGAAGTGTACCTCTGGTCAACCTGTGCACTGGTGATTGGAAGGCGAATGGGAAAGATATGACCTATAATAGTTAGATGGATGGGACATGATGACAAGGTCATGACGTGGAAATTGCAGAGGGTGGTCGTGAATTGTAACACTGATAAGCGGTAAATGTTTGGAGAGGGGGAGTTTGGATGCAATGAGGTGACACTGTGTTGCGATGGGGCCTACCTGGATTTGTTTCATTCCGGACCCCCCCCCTTCAGTTAAAGGAAAAACAGTCAGGGGCTCCAGGATTCCTTACTGACTGCTGNCTCCGTTAAAAGCAGAATGGTCGGGGGGGTCCAGAATCTTCTGTGGACCATCCAATTGCATGCTGGTGGGATGACCATAGAACTGACGACACATCTTAAACATCTTTTCAGACCCCCCTCCCCCCCGGCGTTAAAGGTCGAACGATCGGGGGGGTTCAAAATACTTTCAGAGATGTAGATCTAGGCGCTCACCGCTCAGTCGTAGATCCAGACCCGATCTTTAATTTTGTAGGGCATGATTCAAAAAATGGTGTGGGACTTAGGCTTAATGACTTTTTATGGGTTTTGTGCACTTCGTCTTCTTCTCTTTATCACCATGGGGTTAGAAAAACACTTCATCATCCAAAATCTTGCATTTTTCATCAATCATCATACATATTTATTGAAAAGAAGTTGTTTAACCTATGTCCTAACCTACATCATTTGCACCTTTAGCCTATCTTAAACTGTTGGACTAAGAAAATACTCTACCTAGGGGCTATTTGAGCAAGATTAGGCTATTTGATCAAATTTATTCACTAACTAACCTATCATCTTGACTAAGATTAGACAGTTTAGTCAAGCTTATTCACTAAGACTATCAACATCAATTTAAAAGGACTTGGACATTCTTAGACTGTATGGATCAAGCCATTGTTATTGCATGGGGCTTTATTTAATTTCTTTTATGCCCTCTTTTATTCTTTTCTCATTTTCTTTTCTTTCATTTTATTTTATTTTTCTTTCTTTTTCAAGATGTAGTAATCTCTGGAAATCAAAAACACTGAAGCGAACAAAAATACAATCAACAATTGATCCTATAAATTATAGGGTTATAATAGTGGCTCCACCTGGGGATGGTATCCTCCTTGCAAAATGCCAAGAATCATGTTTCTTGTTGTCTTGAAAAACTTCCTCTAGAGTTTCTTTTGTTTCCTGACTTGCTTTATTTCGAAACTTTGATGGTATTATTCAATGTCTTAGGGTCTTCTCTGCGGGCTTCAGACACCTGAACAACAACACCTACACCTAAAAGACTTGTAAAAGAAATGATATATACAATGGAATGGAATTGTGATCTCTCTACTGAGGTGGCAAGTAACGCTTCAACATCCTGCCATTTATGGGTCCCCCTGGCAGGTATGATCCGTCACAATTAGCAAGTAGAAAATAATTATTTCCTCTGAAGGCCTGAATGGTGTAAGGACCCTTCCACAAGTGATAAAACATTCCGTGTTTACCTTTAACTTCATTTCTGGAGTCCCACCTCAAAACTAGATCACCCAATTCAAAGTTATCCTCTTTGGTTCTCTTGTCATAAATCTTTTTAATATTTTCCTGGATCACTTGAGTTATGTTGTAAACTTCTTCTCTAGATTGCATTAGGTGGATCATTTGATTTATTCTTCACTAGACATCGTTTGGTTCTTCTTGTGTTTCCTACAATAGTTTCATGACCAGAACTCCTAATGAAAGGGGAAAGACTGCCTCAATGCCATACACCAATTGGTATGGAGACATACCAATCAATCATTTGGTGCTAATCCTGTCAGCCTAGAGTGAGAAAACCAACTTATTATGCCACGATTTCTTGTTTTCCTTCAGTGTCTTTCTGAGGATGTTCACCAGACTTTTGTTAGAAGACTCGGCTAGCCCATTTCCCTGTGGATAATAAGCTGTCGAGTGTCCCAAAGTAATATGATATTGATTATAAAAATCTATGAGCCTTTTGGATCTGAAAGCCGCTGCATTATCAGTTATAATTTTTCTGGGGCATCCAAAACGAGACAAAATGTTAGTTTCTAAAAACTTGATGATGACAGAGTCAATAGCTTGCCTGCATGGTACAACCTTGATCCACTTGGTGAAGTAGCTTGTGTCCGTGAGGATCCATTAATGTTGGCTCGAAGAGGGAGGATGTATTTCACCAATGAAGTCTAGCCCCCACTGTTGGAAAGGATATTCAACAGAGATGGGTTTCATTGGGAGTGGCAAAATCTTCCTTTTCGCTTCAAAAATATGACACTGGTGGCAAGAAGTAACCTTCTGGTGAACATCATCAAACAGAGTATGCCAGTAAAAGCCAACTCTTAGAATATTGTTAGTTGTGGTCTTCCAGCTCAGGTGCCCACCATAGTCTCCTGCATTGAAATCTTGAAGAACTTTGTCAGCTTCATCTTTTAACAAGCAATTAAGCAAGATACCACCAGGATCTTTCCAATAGAGATTGCCTTCTAGAATACAAAATTTCAATGCTTTCAATTTAATAAATCTATCTTTGGTCTTTGTCAAACCTGGAGGAGCCTTTAAATTGTGGAGTACGAAAATGAGGTCTATGTACCAAGGAGAATTTAAGAATGCCTCTTTTATGTTTGGAGTCGTCTACTCTTCCGGTTCGTCTATTGCAGCCAAAAAGTTAATATCTAAAGCATGGAAATTAGACTCAACCATTAGTTTGGCCAAAACCTTTCCTTTGATAAGTTTAGTATGTTTTATCTCAATGTCATATTCCAGAATGACCGCAATCCATTTTCCTCTTCTGCCATCCCGATTATCCTGGGTCAGAATATCTTTAACGACTGTGTTTGCGACGTATGCAATTGTGTGAGAATGGAGAATATAGACCCTAAAATATTTTATATCCTTTACAAGGGCGAAGGCTTGTTTCTCCATAATGTTATAATTCAACACTGCGTCTCTTAAAGCTTTGCTGAAAAGGGCTATGGGTTGCTCGTACCCTTCATTGTTTTTCTACAACAATATTGTTGCTATAGTGTGCTCAGATGTGAAAGAGAAAATATAAAAGTCTTTGGTATAGTCTGGGCTAATAAGAACTGGAGCTTGGGTGAGAGCATGTTTCACTTGCTCAAATGATTGTTTGGACTCAACGTTCCATTTGATTTTTGTGTCCTTTTTCAACATATTGGTAATATTCCTAAGAAGCTCGGCCAAGTTTGGTATGAATCTTCTAAGGAAATTTATTTTTCCAATGAAAGATTGTAGTTCTTTGATGTTTCTAGGGTGTTCCACCTTCTCGATAGCTTCTATCCTACTGGGATCTATTTTAATTTTGTCTTTTGAGATTATGTGTCCCAATAGTTTACCTTCCTCTAACCTAAAAAGGATTTTCTTAGGATTTAATGAAATCCCAAATTTCCTGCACTTCTCAAACACACGTCTGAGGTCGAGCAAATGTTCTTTGTCGTATTTGGAGTAAACAGTTACATCATCTAGATAAATGACTATAAATTTCCCAGTCTCATCCATAAAGGCAATATCCATTGCTCTTTGGAAAGTAGCTCCAGTGTTCATCATACCGAAAAGCATCTTCACATACATGAAGGTACCCCAGGGTGTGGTAAAGGTTGTCTTCTCTTGATCTTCGGGGTGGACCAGGACTTGGTTGTAACTAGAGAAATCATCCAGTAAGGAGATCCTACTAGATATGACCACCCTTTGTAAAATATGGTCCATTTTGGGTAAAGGGTAATTATCTTTGAGGGATACTTTGTTCAGATTTATGAAATCTATACAGAGCCTGATCTCACCAGTTTTCTTCCTGGTTGGAACTAGATTAGAAACCCATTTGGAAAACATAAACGGGACTATAATCTTGGCATCATACATCTTCTTGATTTCTTTCTCTATCAGGGGAAGCAACTTGGGATTAATTCTCCAAAGTTTTTGTCTAAAAGGTTTATGTTCTTCTTTTATGGGAATCCGATGTTGTATGATGCTTGTGTCATAGGATTTTAAGTCCTCATAGCCCTAGGAAAAAACATCTATATATTCCTTAAAAACTTCAATGTATTTTCTTTTTTTCTCTGGTGGCAGTGATTTAGACAATTTTATCATTTTGGGGTTTTCTTCTGTTCCTATGTTACAGTCTTCAACCTCTTTACCGCTAGCTTCAATTTTTGGTTTTTTGGCTACATCGTTAAAATCAAACAAGTCTTCCAATGGAACTAAACCTCTAGGTAACACATTATTTTTCAACTGCAGGATATCAGAAACTGCATCCATTTCATTGATTTCTTCCACATCTATTGTATTTACACTACTATTCTCAAAAACATATTTATTTACAACTTCTTCATCCTATTCTAAATCTATGTTCATACATTCGAAATCATTTTTACATTGTAGGAAATCTTCAATTTGATCGTCATTTCAAAATACCTGCCAATATCTTATGTTATCAGGAATGGTGGGTCTACACTTCACCTCCATTGTGTACTTGCGAGTGGGCCAAAAAGGGATTTTATAGGTAGATGCTGACATGGCCAGTCCGTCTGCGAGTATATTCTGTCCTCTAGGAATCACCTACAAATCAACCTCAGTAAAGCATTGGAGAGCATCCAAAACAACGTTTCTATAGGCTCTAAGTCTGGGATGTTTTGTTGCATACTCACCTTTTATTTGCTTGATAATTAATTCAGAATCACCCCTTACCATTATCTTCTTAGCACCAACTTTCTTCAATAATTTCAGGCCGAGCATTAAAGCCTCGTACTCGACTATGTTGTTAGTACATTGAAAGTTCAGTTTATAGGAATGATTCTCGAAGTACTTTGATCTATGGTTATGCATCCACACTCCGACTCCATCTCCTTCTTTACTCACAACACCATCGAAGTCCATGCTCTAGAAATCTGCTGGAAGTTCCTCCTTTTATTCAACCATGGGGTTTCTTACTTCGACAGTAGCTTTATCATCCTTTGGGTCAGGTGCATCATCTTCCAAGTGCAATTTGTTTTCCAAGATCACCAACGTTATATAGAATGAAAGAATCCATGTCAGAGTGTGTGGAATATAATGGGTAATTGTGTGGATTTTTCTGACTACTGACCATATACTTCATTAATGTTTCCCTGTAAAGTCTTCTCTATTGGCTGAAAATTGGAATGGTGGCGTAGGACATATCTAGCTGCAGGGTTCCTCTCAATTTAGCTCTCCAATACCTTGATAGAAACATACCATAGTTGGGGGGAATATCTACCATGACGATGTCCATCACCAAACCTTTTTCCGGAATTTGAGCCAAGGTGATGCATAAGTCTTTAATTAGGCCTATACATTTGACCTCGAGTCGAAAGAATGCAAATATTTGTAGGGTCTGGTGACCTCGAGTCCCAACTTTTACATCACGGCTTTGGGCATTAGGTTGTGAGAGGCACCCGAATCCAGCATAGCATTGTGTAATATCATATGGTGGATATTTAGGCTGATGTAAAAAGGAGCCATGGCGCCATTCCCAGTTTGACCATCAACTTCAGGGACGAATAGGAGCTCAGGTTGATTATCAGGAAGGTTTACTGTGTCACAGTGGTGTATAGATCCAACATCCAAGGATTTGGTACCTATATCAGGTTCTATGCTTAAAGAATTCATCACATGAGACCTATAAGCATTCCTATTCATCAACTTAGATAAGGGAATAGAAATCTTCAATTTTGCTAGTTCCCCTTCAAGGCTGAAAGGAACGATGGTTTTGTTTAAACTATGTACTTTTGATTTATTGATAGAAACTCTATGGACAGGTGCACCTGTTTGAATGGTTGATGAAACTTCTGTTCGACTTGTTTTCTTAAGAATTCCTGTATTTTTTTTCACAGGAGGTTCAGCGTTGTTTTGCTCAGGGGTTTTCTTGGGAAGGTTTTCTGAGGTTTTCTTGGTTTCAACAGCTTTCTTCACAAAATTCTCATTAGCCTTCTTACTCCTCAGGTTATATTGCATGTGAACCTCAATTATAGTGTTCTCAAAGGCTTTTTGTTCTATTTTCTCAGCTTCCTCATTCACCTCTATTTGCGAAAGGAGAAAGATTTCATGTTCTTCTTAGGTGAGGAAAATAGACTCATGATCATGATCATGATCACCCATTAGGTTTATATGAGCATCATCAAACTCCTCAATAACTTCCTCCCCATCATCAGCATAGTTTTCCTGGAGAGGTGGTCTAATCTGTTGATCAGGTCTCTGTTGTTCCTGTTGATCCCTAGGATCTCTTTGTCTAATCTGGAGTGGATTTCTCCTAAAGTTTAGGTTTCTGATTTGAACAACATCTTGATTCTCCCTAGGTGGGTTCCTATTAGTTATGGTGAGTCTCTCCATCAATTTCTCCATAGCTCTGGCTAGAGAATCTAATTTGGCATTAGATGAGGAAGTAGAAGGTTCTTCCTTGATGGTGACCCTCTTTTATGTTCTCTGCCTGGCCCTTCTGGCCAAAAGATTTGCTTCTACACCGACGACACTTTTTTGCATGTCTTCCAGAGTTGTTGTGTTTCTTTCCCTTAATTGATACGACATGTCAGCGTCAAAACCATCAAGGAACTTTATTAATGCCAAACCTTGTGGTGGTTTAATTTCAGTCAGGACAGAATTGTATAGATTGTTGAAACGAGTGCAGTAATCCTGCACTGTCTCTCCTTTGTTCCTTCTGATGTTCTCATACTCCGACAGAATTTGGAAAGGATTTTTCTTTACCTCCCACCGGTCTAGGAAAGTCTGATGGAAAACAGTAATGTCAGTAATGGTAGCAACACGTAAATTTTTGAACCACTTTTTCACATCTCCAGTTAGGCTTTGTGAGAATAATCTCATATGCACATCAACTTCGTCTACTTCTTGCAGGTCAAAGTAATCATTCATTTTGTCAACATGTTGTTGCGCATTCAAGGGGATGGTACTATCGAATTATGGAAGTCTAGTTTGATAATCTTGGGGCATGTCATGTAAAGGAGCAACCAATACCAATAGATCATATATTGTCACCATGATTGGTGTAGGAGGTTGAAAAACAACCTGTGTGACAGGAGAGGAAATGCCTGAAGATATAGAGGATGGAGGGCTTGGAGGAATGGAGTGACCTGGTGTAATTTTAGCAGAAACTGCAGCGATGGTTAAAACAAGAAGTTTGACGAACTATTGAAGATGGAGCTTGTCTAAGGCCTGACCAAGATTTGCGACTAGGTCTTCGAGCTTATCAGTCTTGGAGTGAAAACATTACTCAACTTCAACTCTAGGAGAAATTATCTCCGGGGACCTGGGCTGAAAAACGGTTTGGTCTAAGACCGTTTCACTGACAAAACTGTCAGATTTTGTCCTGAGAAGACTTGTTCGAAAGGGTATCTTGGACTCAAGGTCTGGAAGTACAACTAACTTTTTTGGGATGGAAAAAGACCTCAGAAGCAGGCTATTACTCCTCAAAATTTCTGCAGTGTGTTTCTTTCTGAGTAGTCTTTCTTGATTATCTATTACTTTTGCAGGTTATGGGTTAGGATGAGATCTAGTAGAAATTCTTTTGGGAGCCAGAACTATTGATTTTATTCTACCTTTGGAGACTTTGGTTATTTATGCACAAACTTTAACAACGTCTGAACATTATTTCTAGGTAAATATTAGAGTTTGTGTTTTTTCAAGAAATAAAGTCGTCTTTGCTCTAGGGGAAAGAAAATAAGGGGCGGAAAGTTTGTTTCAGTTCATCCCCAGTGGAGTCGTTACTTATGTTATCACTCTATAAATTCCCAGAGGTTGTTATGAGGTAAGAAGAAACTTATTAGAGGTAACCTTAACCAAATGCTTCGAAACTGGAAGTTATCCCTACTAGTTTGAGAGAGGGATCTCTCTGTGAATTGCAGATTTGTTTGAGTTTTCAAAGATTTTAGGCTAGTTAGAAAGAATATAACCGAGTTGTTTGTATGGTCTTTGAATGAAGTGGCTGAATATCAATTACGCTTCCATTGGTCTATGGGGTCTGTTTTTAAAAGACAGAAGTTAAAGACAATGTTACAAGATTCAATTCACAGGGAGAGATAGTGCTAACGTTGGATTCTTTAGAAATAAAAATGGAGTATTGTTGAAAATGTGAGATATCAGTTAAAACAAAAAGCATTTAAGAATTTCTTTGTTATAACATCAGAGGAAAAACATTTAAATCTGTAAAAGATTAAGAACATAGTACACAATGGTAAATTCTGCAACGTTAATTTCTTTTAAAGATTAGATTTCAGAGAGACAATATGATAACTAAGAAAGAAAAAACTTGTATGCAGACAAAGGGAACTTCACCAACAATTGACATGCAGGAATCTTGTTAAACCTCTCTTTGTATTACTAGAACAATTTCTTGATAAAAATTACAGCAACTAGAGCTTGCTCGGGCGTAAAGATCAACAACCCTTCCTACTTCACAGTGAGAAATATTTATAATAAAAGTTACAACGACCCTGTCATTAATGATCAGGACGTGAAAGAGTCTGAGTCTAACTAACTAATCTAACAAGATGAAGAAATGTAGTAACTGATGATGATGTGTTGAATCTCTCATGTTGATTTTGGGGAAGACCGTTGTTGAGTCATTCGGATGACTTCAACTATGTTGGACACTGAGATGGACGTTGAGATGGATGATGAAATGGATTAGGCTCTGCCTTTAATCAATCAAATCACATAGCTCACCCCATCTATGTGTGCTTGGGATGGTAATTTTCAATAACCGGCGGTAAAATTCGTCCATCTCGGTGTATGTAGCAAAAGTCAGCTTGATGATGAAGACACACTTGATCTCATGCTGAATGTTGAGGTCATGCTGAAGAGTCTCCAAGAATGATTTTCCCATGATGCTACCCTGTATCCTTGAAAACTTGGAACTGTCTTTGGCCACGGTGGTGATCCTTTGCTTGTAATAGGACAAAGTCATTAGTTTATCATTTAGGACATGTACATCAGGAAGACCCTTTTTTTGTAAGGCTTCAATGTTGCTAAGAAATCTTTGAACTCAAATGTCCATGTTTTGAGCCTTTTCCTCCAACTGTAACATCAATCCCCTTTTAGTCAATACTCTTTTTAACTCGAGGATAGTCTCTGTTCTTTCTTCAACTTTCAATTCTTCCAGTTCTTCTTTGGTTTTGGAGTTCAAAAACTTGATGATATCATTGGCCATTGAGGGCATCTCACCCAGCACTGTTCTTATCCTTTCAATGGCTTGCCTACTCTTTAACACCAGATCATGTTGCTCAAACATGATTTGCACCATGGGCCAAATTTCATTTATGGATTTTGCAATATCTGTCCATATGTTTTCCTCTTCCTCTACTAATGTCTTGCCTACCACTGTTTGTTTCTGGAGCTATTGTATTTCATGCTTGAGTTTCTATGACACCTGTCTCTCAACATTCTATCTTGTTTGGAAAGAAGACTTGAGTTCCTATAGATTTTCAATCTCCATTTTCAACCTATTGATGTTTGTTCCTTGTAGAGTCATTTCTTCCATGGATTTTGCTAACTCCACAGTTTTTTCTAGTGCTGTCAGTGGGGATACTGATGGAATTTCTGTTGTAGTGGTTGTTGGAACTATTGTTGTACTTACTTATGCAATGGGAACTTCACTCAATGGAATGAATTCCATTGGTGTCATTTGTTCCTTTTCCTTCAATAATTTTTCCAACTCTATCTCCATTTCTCTAAGCTTTGCTTTCTGCTGCATGATAAGCTTCAACAATTCTTCTTTCTCGTTTTCTGCCTCAGCTACCTCTTTAGCTTTTGAATCCTCTGTTGGTGGAAATTTCAATTGTTTTCTCAAAGATGCAATGTCATCATTCTTTTCCTTCAACATTTCCTCTGCTGCTTTAACATTCGAGGGATCATACCCAATCTTGAGCACCAACTCCTCTAAGGATTTTATTCTATTATCCTTTGAAAAAGAGGATATCTTCTCCAACTTCAAGTGGGTCTGAACATTGCTTAAAGACACCTATAACTTTGATGTTGTAGCAGAAGCATTTGCTAATGTGGAGAAAAGAATTTCTCCAATCTGTCTGTGCAAGTCCATCTGATCAGCTGGATGTACTTGTTTGGTGTCAAAAACAATAGTTGACTTCTTGTAATCAGTGATTTATTTGGGTTGAGGCACCTGTGCTTGCAGAAATGCAAGATGCATTCTTCCTTTCTCTGTGTCAAATGATAACAATAGTCGGTACTGTGCTATGGAAGTTTTCTTCCAAAACTGAGAGTAGGTGCTATTGGTCAGTGTCTGGTTCTTCTTTTTAATCATTTCATATTTTTCAAAAATGCTTAGGGGTACAAAACCTTGTGAAGTTTGGGTAGTAACAACTATTTTTGTCTTCTTCTTTGAAGAAGAAGTTGACACCACCTGTTCTCTTCTCTCAATCACTATGGCAGAGTAGGGCTCTTCCTCACCAGACATGTGAGTAGCATGAGTGGTTTTGGGTTTCTTGTTGTATACTCAGAATTCTTTTGTTGATACCTCAATGATTGAAGATGAATTATCCTTTCTTGGTATTTTTTCATTGGGTGCCCTTGGAGTGGTAATTAGTGAAATAGATACTAAAAGAGATTCATGTGGCTCTGTATCTACCAGAGTATTTACTTCCTATTCTATCTGGTTCACATATTTTTCGATTTCTCGATTGAGGGTGTGGGCATACAGTGAACTTTTGTTCTTGGATCTCATCTCTACAATGATCCTACTGGGGTCATATCTCCAAATAAAACTAGTGTTGAATTTCATTTCCTTCAATAATTTTTCTGCCTCTTCCCCAACAGCTCGACTGTTGCAGATAAATGGGCCTATTTTTCCTTTGATCCTCATCTGTTGTTTTTTCTTCAGAGACAAAAAATGGATGTCATCTAAGTTTATCATCTGACGAATATATTCCAGTGTGAATATTCGAATAGGCATATACTTAGGCAACTTGTATGGAGCTATTCACACCCATACACTCTGATTTCTGTGTGATTCTGGTATAGAAACCAATCTCCAGTCTTTGCCAGATATAAAAGGTGTAGAACTCTTTGAATTTCTTCATTTATTCTATGCTTAGGTCTTCCACTAAGCATGCCTACAACTGGATGATAAAACAATTCAACGAATTATTTAAAAGTGAACTCAATGGAGTTTCTCCTGAGCAACGACGTCCATAATGTGAATGCTTGAGGTTTTCCTTCCTTGTCCATCTTCTACATTGAGAAAGAGAACCTATCTGTCTGAAAAAAGATGAACATGTAAGCCAGGATGGATGAGTACTGGAACATGCCCTCTATGGAAAACTATGAAAATTGCTCGTGAATGTTCTCCGCCATGAAAGTGCTATAGTCGAACTAAGTGGTGGAGTTTTCCTTGATAGAGAAAATGGACAGAAAAACCAATATAGGCTCATCCATCCATGCGTCTGAAAAATAACCAAGCAGACCACAGAGTGATGAAATGACTTGGTTTCCATTTTCTAAGAACAGGGAGGAAGGATAGGGGGGATTTGATTTGGGGAACTGAGCATCCTGTGGGAGGAAAAATTCAAATATCTGGGCTCTTTGAGGAAAATATAATGGTATAATTTTGTTATGATTTCGAGATTGAAAGGGGAGGTAGATTCATTTCTGGGTATCTGCATCATCTTATCAATGGCCTCAGGCGTGATGAAAAACAAAATTTCTCCTGATGACAAGACTATGGCTCTCTGGTCAGGAAGGTAATCAACCTTGAATTTGAGGGTAAATTCAGGGAAATGATGGACCTGGGGGAAAAGATATAAAGGACGATTGGACTCCCATAGCCCGATTTCATCACTCTGATCTAAGAAAGTGTCTTTGATCCATGACTGAAAATCCATGAATTCAACTTCTCACCTTGTGCCCGATAGAAGATGATCTTTGTCGGCCAATGGGTTCTTGTCGAGGTCGACAGGAGGTGGGAGGAAAGGATTTTCCCCATCTTCTACCTTCTTGTATTTTGGCACCATTGTTGTGAAGAGTACCTACAATTCAAACAAAATGTTAGTGGTAATGGTTGTGGTTGGATGAGGCATTGCAGAGGCGGAGGAAAATGAATCTCTTGATATGCAGGGATGTGAATGGAATGGGAGATGACTGAAATGGTGTTGAATTTGAGTGGACGGGTATCTGTTTGGGTGAACAAGGATAGGTCATATGGAAAACAAGTATGTGGCCAATCATAAATGGCCAACGGGTCGTTTAGAACATGAGACTGCAGGATGAAGGACATCTGAGGTGTACCTCTGGTCGATGTGTGCACTGGTGATTGGAAGGCGAACGAGAAAGATATGACCTATAATGGTTAGATGGATGGGACATGTTGACGGGGTCGTGACATGGAAATTGTAGAGGATGGTGGTGAATTGTAACACTGATAGGCGGTAAATTCTTGTAGATGGGGAGTTTGGACGCAATGAGGTGATGCCGCGTTGTGATGGGGCCCGCCTGGATTTGTTTCATTCAGGAGTGTCCCCGCTTCAGTTAAAGGAAGAATAGTCAGGGGGGGTCTGGGATTCCTTGTTGACCATTGATCTGGGTGAATCTAGATCAACTGTTGATCTGGGCATGTTGTTTAACATCATGTCAGAACCCCCCCCGTTAAAAGCAAAATGGTTGGGGGGTGGTGGGGTGGGGGCGGTCCGGAATCTTCTGTGGACTGTCCGATTGCGCATTGGTGGGATGGCCGTAGATCTGAGCACACATCTTAAACATATTTTTGGACCCCCCCTCCCCACCGTTAAAGGTCGAACGATCGGGGGGTGGGGGGGTGGTTCGAAATATTTTCAGAGTTGTAGATCTTGGCACTCACCGCTCAGTCGTAGATCTAGGACCGATCTTTAATTTTGCATGGCACAATTCAACAAATGGTGTGGGACTTAGGCTTAATGAATTTTTATGGGTTCTGTGCACGACTTCTTCTTCTCTTTATCACCATGGGGTTAGAAAAACACTTCATCATCCAAAATCTTGCATTTTTCATCAATCATCATACATATTTTTTGAAAAGAAGTTGTTTAACTTATGTCCTAACCTACATCATTTGCACCTTTAGCACAACTTAGACTGTTGGACTAAGAAAATAGTCTACCTAGGGGCTATTCGACTAAGATTAGGCTGTTTGGTCAAATTTATTCACTAACCTATCATCTTGACTAAGATTAGACAGTTTAGTCAAGATTATTCACTAAGACTATCAACATCAATTTAAAAGGACTTGGCCATGCTTACAATGTATGGATCAAGCCATTGTTATTGCATGGGGCTTTATTTAATTTCTTTTATACCCTCTTTTATTCTTTTCTCATTTTCTTTTCTTTTTTCTTTCTTTTTCAAGATGTAGTAATATCTGCAAATCAAAAACACTAAAGGGAACAAAAATACAATCAACAATTTATCCTATAAATTATAGGGTTATAACAGGCTTGCCACTTGTTGTGCATGTATTGGTCACAGAAGAAGATCTACATAACCTTGAGGCGTCAAAATTGACTCGCAGAAGTCGTTGGGACCGTCTAAGAACATTTATGTGTGTCAGGCCTCATCCTGATCCCGATGAAGGCAGTTACTAAGAATGAGAGTGGTGGTTGAGGCCTCATCGCAACACATAAATGGAAAGCCTGAAAAGGATTGGTAGATTTGAGCTCGCTTCTGAAAGAGAGTTGCATGCACAGTCTGATAGAGAAGGTCCAGACGGAAGATATTGCGTCTGACAACAAAAGATTGTCTGCACAGTCTGACAGAGCAGACACCGACTAAAAAATTTGAATATAGCAATCTGATCACACTCCTGATGGTTGCAACAATTATGCTTATATATAGGGAGTTTTGATATTTTGCAAGGGTCGATGGTTGAGATAGGATCCCTGATTGTAATATTTTGATGAAGAACACTAGTTCTTTGGTTATGTAACTTGATTTGAGACTTCTTGATTAATCTAAGTCGGATTTCTTCTTCCATCTTATTTTCCTTTGATACTGAGAGAGTTCATGATTGACTAATTCACATGTATTGTTGTAACTATATTATGATGAATGTTTGATTATAGTGTTGTTATAATGTCTTTTAGCTTCCTTGAAAATTTGAATTCAAGAGAATCTTATGTTTGATTTTTTTCCTCATTAGGCTGTTCGAAGACCTGGTGTCCATAGAAGACCTCTACACTTTCTCACCAAAGACTTCCTCCTATTCAACTTTACTCCAACTTACTGATTGAATTTGATACAACACCTCAATTTCTTGTGCATGCCAACCCAAATTTTATGAGTTAGAACATTATTATCTTGAGTCTTATCCATTTGAACCCCTTAAAAATCATTTACATTTACTATATAAATTGATGGGTATTGGCTTTATCCTCATTACAGTCTGAGGGTGATTCGTAGTGCTAACACAAATGGCGTCGTTGTCAGGGACGGATTTGAGAAGATTGAAGAGCTCCCTAAGAAGAATGACATAGATCCAACTCTTGATGGTAGACAAGAGAGGGATACAGAAATTGACTGTAATAATCTACCTATGACTCCCCATAAATGACTCCACTGGGGAGGATCCTATTGACATAAATATGAAGAGAATGACTAGGTATCATCTTATCATCTTTCTTCATGAACTTATGTTGTTCTTTATCAACTCATTTTTTTTTTCCCTTCACATATAAAGAGGATCATATTTTTCTTTGTTTATTCGGTTGATCACCAGCCTTCCATTATATATCCATCCTTGGAAGAAGCAGACCCGCTTTTTTCCTATGTTGTAGATGTTGATATTATATCCTCAATTCGACCTACTTATAAAGATGAGCTTCATATTGAAACCATGTTGAAGTCAATCACCCTTGCAGCCTTGTGGAGTTTGAAACTGATCCACAACCTCCTCAAATCTCATCACATCCTATTGTTACTATTGAGCCTTGCCATCAGTGTGTTAAGCCTCATATCCATACCACTAGTTTTCAAACTAGAATCAAAGACAAATTGTTTAAACCTTTAAATATTCCATATCATCTTCATCCTTATGCTCTTGATTTCTTTCAGAAATTTCCTCATTTTTCTGGAGAGGATCATGTTACAGTTGAGAGGCATGTGGAGGCTTTCGGGAATTTTATTGATCAGTTTGAGATAGTTCATGAGGATGTTACCATGAGGTTGTTTTCCAAATCCTTGTTAGGAGATGATGTTGTATGTTTTAAGGGTTTGGGAGCTGACTCCATTGGTTCTTGGGTCGAGCTATACAATTTTTTTTTAAAGTGGTCGGGTGAGAACAAGTCGCTTGATCAGTACTGGGACGATTTTAATGCTTTGAGGAGAGGGTAAGAGGAATCCTTGGATGTCTTCAACAATAGGTTTTACAGTGTTTATCATAGTATTCCTATAGAGATCAGACCCACAGAGACTATTTCCATGGTGTACTATGTCATGGCTCAACATTCAGAGCTCATCCTTCTCCTGAGAGAAAGGAAATCTACATATTTATCAAAGTTATTCATGGATGCTGAGGAAGTAGAGGAGAACCTTTGAGCTTGTGGCAGGATTCAAGGTCAGTATCATCTCAACTCTGAATGTAAGGCATTTTTTACCTGTTACCCCTATGAAGAAAATACTGTGGAAAAAAATTTCTTCGACGTAGGTATCCATGAGCAGCCTTGTCTTGATGAAAATCATGTTTATGAACAACTAGAAGCAACAATTACTACTGTTCCTGAAATGGATATTTTTAATAGTTATATGCTTGATGAAATTATTCTTTTAAAGGTTGATCATAGACATGAAAGGCAACCCATTTTTTATGGATATTCTAGTGATGATGAGCATCAAGATTATCTTATATTTGATCACTATGAAGACAATAAGGATGATGTAGAAGTTGTCCGTATCACAGAAGACACAAACCGAGAGTTTGACCAGGATAAACCCTTAGTTGAGGCACGTGAAGAGATTGTTTATACACAACCAAAAGTAAATCAACAGTCATCAGTGGATCAACAGCCTCCTACATCCAACCTTCTTCCACTTGTACCTACAGTTCACAACAAGCATCTTTTTGACCCACAGAGGCCTGTGGATTTCATTCAATCAGGTGTGCATGTAGAACACATCAAACAATCTGTCAATGACTATGACACAATGAAGGTAACCTTCCATGAGTTAATCATGTGTTGTCTTCAGTTTCATGACTCTGTCGATGAGTACATAGAGTTATACTACTCAAATTCTTTGGAGCATGTAGGCTTGATATTTTTAGCATCATTTGAAAGTAATATGGGTGATCATAAGAATGAAATTAGACAACTTCCACACTCTCCTTTTTTTTTATGGATCACTTGTAGTGAAGCGAAGGATTCGATAATCAAACAGTTTGAATGGCTCTCGTGGAAGTTTTCCTTCACTTAGCCCATTGTAAAAGTCATTTAGCTTAGGTTTTGTACATAATTAAGCTCCTTCTGGAACATGTTTATTTGTTTTCCTTTTATAAGTAGAATAGTGTACATGTCATCCTTCAGCAAAATGTTTTGAGCTAGACTCCATAACCCAACAGCCAAGGCACTAGAACTACTTGTTCTTGGTAGATCGTAGGGAGCATTCCATCCCCCGTGGAGGAAATTTTATCACATAAAGTTTTCAAGGGCCGTAGACTATAGCCATGAGTGCAAAGCACAACACTCAGAGTGACTCATTCCAAGCCCTCGAAATTAATGGTCGAGAAAAGATTAAATATGGGTCGTAGATCTCATTGGGAGAGATCAACAATGGAAAATTATCAAGGGAATCAAGATTTCAAAACAATGCTAATGAGAAACATTGAAAAGTCCCAAAGGGCCAAATCTCGAAGCGCCCGAAGAGAATATGAGTCTTCAATCAGCAGGAGCCACGCGTCGCTAGATCCTTCACTCAAAATAAAAGCAATAGAATACAAATGGAGTTTGAGAATCAAAATTCCTGAAGGCTGATCCGCGAAGAAAATTTCGGCCCGCCACCTACTGTTCTTGTATTGATCATAGAAGAATATCGACATAACCATGAGGCATCAAAATTGACTCGCATAAGTCGTTGGCACCGTCTAAGAACAACTATGGTTGTCAGGCCTCATCCTGATCCTGATGAAAAGCAGTTACTGAGAATGACAGTAGTGGTTGAGGCCTTGTCTCAGCACATAAATGGAAAGCCATAAAAGGATTGGCAGATTTGAGCTCGCGTCTGACAGAGAGATGCATGCGCAGTCTGATAGAGAAGGTCTAGATGGAAGAGCTCACGTCTGACAATAGAATATTATATGCATAGTCTGACAGAGAAGACGTCGACTGAACAGTTTGAATGGAGCAATCTGATCACACTCCTGATGGTTGCGGCAATTCTTCTTATATATAGGTAGTTTTGATATTTTGTAAGGGTTTATGGTTGAGCTAGGCTCCCTTATTGTAATATTTTGATGAAGAACATTGGTTCTCTGGTTATGTAACTTTATTTGAGACTTCTTGATTAATCTAAGTCATCTTTATTCTTCCATCTTATTTGCCTCTGATACTGAGAGATTTCATGATTGACTGATTCAAATGGATTGTTGTAATTGTATTATGATGAATTTTTTATTATAGTGTTGTTATAATGTCTTTCAGTTTCCTTGAAAATTTGAATTCAAGAGAATCTTGTGTTTGAGTTTTTTCCTCCCTAAGCTATTGGAAGACCTGATGTCCATAGAAAACCTCTACACTTTCTCACCAAATTATTCCTCCTATTCACCTTTACTCCAACTTACTGACTGAAGTTGATACAAGACCTCAATTTCTTGTGCATGCCAACCTAGATTTTCTGAGTTGGAATAATATTATCTCGAGTCTTATCCATTTGACCCCCTTAAAACTCATTTATGTTTACTGTATAAAATGATGGGTACTAGGTTTATCCTCATTACAATCTGAGGGTGATTCCTAGTGCTAACATAAATGGTGTCGTTGTCGGGGACAGATTTGAGCAGTTTGAAGAGCTCCCTGGCAGAAACGACATAGATCAAATTCTTGATGGTAGACAAGAGAGGGATACAAAAATTGACTGTAATAATCTACCTAGTGACTCCACATCAGAGACTCCACTGGGGAGGATCCTATTGATAGAAAGATGAAGGGAATGACTAGGTATCATCTTATGAGATTTCTTCATGAACTTATGTTGTTCTTTATCAACTCATTTTTGTTTTTCCCTTTACATATAAAGAGGATCAGATTTTTATTTGTTTATTCGGTTGATCACTAGACTT
Organism: Picea mariana; assembly: GCA_032191745.1. Taxonomy (NCBI): domain Eukaryota; kingdom Viridiplantae; phylum Streptophyta; class Pinopsida; order Pinales; family Pinaceae; genus Picea; species Picea mariana. Next base: position 17,807 of record JASDQU010245351.1, on the reverse strand, counting down.
CCATTATATATCCATCCTTGGAAGAAGAAGACCTTCTTTCTTCCTGTGTTGTAGATGCTGATATTATATCCTCAACTCAGCCTACTCATAAAGATGAGCTTCATATTGAAACCCCTCCTGAACTTAATCACCGTTGCAGCCCTAGGGAAGTTGCAACTGATCCACAACTTCCTCGAATCTCATCACATCCTATTGTTACTATTGATCCTTTCCATCAGTGCGTTAAGCCTCATATTCATCCCACTAGTTTTCAAACTAGAACCAGAGACAAGTTGTTTAAACCTTTAAAGCTTCCATATCATCTTCATCCTTATCCTCTTGATTTCTTTAAGTACTTTCCTCATTTTTCTGGAGAGGATCATGTTACATTTGAGAGGCATGTGGAGGCTTTTGAGAATTCTATTAGTCAGTTTGAGATAGTTCATGAGGATGTTTTTTGTTTTTTAAGTAAAAATGGGGGGAGAATCCTTCTATTCAATCCATGAAAAAAAGTACAAAGTGATACATCAATTTGCTGATGGGAGAAGACCCCCCAGAAACAGAACAGGGGATCACTTGAAACTAGCCTATGCTAAAAGAGAGACCCATAGAGTGTGTGGGCAAAGCAAGATGAAACATTACAATATAAGGAGAAAGGGCCAGATCATTATGTTGGCCGGTGAGGATCCTTTCTACCTTTTTTCTTACGAACATTAATTCAACCAAAGGAGATGATAGGCTCAACAACGTTTACCACCAAAGCCATATGGTCTGAGGAAGTGCCATAATCTTGAGTTGTTGAATCTAGGGGTGCTTATTTGTCACTGTTTGAGTTGTCTAATTCATGAGGATTCTTCTGAGTCCCTATGAGCAGGGCTGTGATCATGATTGTGTCAATTGTTTCCCCCTTTTCGAGAGGTGGGTGCAAGGACTTAATTGCGGGCGTTGGAATCATGACTTCTGAATCTTCAGGATTTTATGTTGAGGCCGCAGGCTTGTGTTTTGGGTCGACAGTTGGCTGTTGAGCGAAAGTTGGGGCCTGCAGAGGTATTGAGTAAGGTGGAGGAGTTGGAGCGTCTTTGTGAGGTTGCTTGTTTCCAGAGGAAGGGTTCAGGTGGCTTTTGTGAGATTTTGGTCCTTGCCAACCACTGGCTCTTTTTCGTGCTTCAAAAGTTGAGGAAGGGATTGGGGATAGAGGAAAAGTTGCCTGGAGGTGCCCTGTTTGCTGACAAGAGAGGCATCTGTAGGCGGTGTTCTCATAATCGATCATCTGTGTGAAAGGATCTACCTCGTCCCAATCTATAAGAATCCTATCTGGCAACCCTTGACTAAGGTAAATTTCAATTCATATGCGGGAAAATGTGACAAAGCTTTTCGCTATCATGTCTGTGTCTATCTTGATAAATCTACCCAATGCATTGCCCAGGGTGGGTAAAAAAGATGAAGAATAGAAATGCAGAGGTAAATTGTGTAGTCTTACCCAGACCGGTGTAGTCATGGTTGTCATGGTCAATGGATTGAATTCGGGGAACCATCTCTGCATGGAGAGACCGGATTTTCCCCAGAACCACAGACCTTGCTCTAGCACGCATTGACATTCGAATTCTATGGATAAGTTGACGATGAAGAACCCCTTGGAGCAGAAGAACAACTCATGACCTTCCGACCAGGTCTTGTTAACCCATTCCTTTAGCACAGAGGCCAAGGGCCAAAGTACGTTGAAGCGACAAATGAGGGATTTTTCCTAGTAGATAAAGGCATATCCATAGACTTGGGGATCTTCGACTTCTTCTGATGGAGGTTCTATGCACTACTCCACCATGAAGGCAGATCCAAAGGGTTACTTTACTTTTGAAGCTTCAGCCTTGATCCCCGAGGGAGAAAAAGTCCCTAATTTAACGACATGCTTGTAAGAGCTTGGATGAGTGACTGAAGGTGCTCCTCCATGAAAACGAGAAGTGAAAGAAATGGTTGCGTTTTTTAGATTCCCATAGTCCCGTAGCAAAGATCCATCCCCAAGTTGTTGTCCTTCGAAGATTAGTCACTGGAACCTAGGCGGAGTACCTGTAGCCTAGTGGATTTGGGTTTTGAGCTAAAAAACAGAGTCTGAGTCTTGAGCCTGTAAGCAGAGAGAATATCTAGCAATGGTCTTTACAAAAAGGGGGAAGCTTGTCGCAATCTCGAAGATAGTCTTGCTGCGATGTGCAGAATGAAACCTCACTCTTGAATTAATCTTAACTAGATTCCTGTACCAGAGTAAAGGTGAAGAATACCCCAAGAGCCGTAGATCCCTGAGGTCTCTGCTAGTTGAATGGATTTCAAACTTTATATCAAGGAGGCGACGACAGCTAGGGTTTATCACTTGCCGCACCCATAGTCTATTCTCAGCATTGATCTGGTCCCAAATCGTTGGTTCTCTCTCGCCAAGGAACGAGTTGGAGCCTCTCTCCTTGGTTTCTTCTGCACCGGCCACTAACCTTATCGGTGATATGAACTGTTTCTTCCATCCTAGTTCTGGAAGCCCGACGGAGACTCCATCTTCGGGGACTGGCTGCACTTTTGTTTCAGGATCCTTCTCCATGGGATGTTGCTGGTCCATCTTGGCCCTTCTGACATTGACTTGCATGATTCCTTTGATGGGCACATCGAGGGCCTGTCTATCTTCCTTCCCGGCCAAGAGCTTCGCCTCCTGCATAATGTGGATTCCCCAGCTGACATCAAGATCTGGCGCATAGAGATTCTTGATCGCCATAGCCCTGAGTGGTGTTAACCCATGACAGCTAGGGTTTTTATGCAAGTCCTAGATGTAGGATTACCATTTTCTTGATAGTTCATGAGGATGTTACCATGAGATTATTTTCCAAATCCTTTTTAGTAGATGATGTTGTATGGTTTACGGGTTTGGGAGCCGACTCCATTGGTTCTTGGGTCGAGATATACAATGTTTTTTTAAAGTGGTGGGGTGAGAACAAGTCCCTTGATCAGTACTGGGATGATTTTGATTCCTTGAGGAGAGGGGAAGAGGAAGCCTTGGATGTCTTCAACATGAGGTTTTACAGTGTTTATCATAGTATGCATGTAGAGATCAAACCCACAAAGACTGTTTCCATGGTGTACTATGTCGTGGCTCAACATTCAGAGCTTATCCTTCTACTGAGAGAAAGGAAATATACATCTTTATCACAATTATTCATGGATGTTGAAGAAGTATAGGAGAACCTCCAAGATTATGGTAGGATTCAAGGTCAATATCATCTCAACTCTGAATGTAAGGCAGTTTTTACTTGATGTCCCTATGAAGAAAAGACTGTGGAATTTTTTTTCTTCAACGCAGGTATCCATGAGAAACCTTGTCTTGATGAAAATGATGTGTATGAACAACTAGAAGTAGCAGTTAATCCTGTTCCTGAAATGGATATTTTTAACAGTTATATTCTTGATGAGATTATTGTTTTAAAGGTTGATCATAGAAATGAAAGGTAAACCATTTTTTATGGATATTCTAGTGATGATGAGCAATAAGCTTATCTTATATTTCATCACTATGAAGACAGTAAGGATGATGCAAAAGTTGGCCTTGTCACAGAAGACACAACCCAAGAGTTTGACCAAGAGCAACCCTTAGTTGAGGCATGTGAAGAAATCGTTTATACATAGCTAGAAGTAAATAAACAGTCATAAGTGGATCAACAACCTCCTACGTCGAGCCTTCTTCCACTTGTACCTACAGTTCATAGCCTATAGGAAGAATATTTTTGAACCACAGATGCATGTGGTTGTCATTCAATCAGGTGTGCCTATAGAACACATCAAACAAACTGTCAACGGCTATGACACAATGAAGGTAACCTTCCATAACTTAATCATGTGTTGCTTTCAGTTTCATGACCCTATCGATGAGTACATAGACTTATACTTATAAAATGATTTGGAGCATGCAACATTGATATTTTTAGAATCATTTGAAAGTAATATGGGCAATCATAAGAATGAAATTAGTCAACTGCCACACTCTCCTTGTTTTTTATGGATCACTTGTAGTGAAGAGAAGGATTTGATTATCAAGCAGTTTGAATGGCTCTGTTGGAATTTTGCCTTCACTTAGCCCATTGTAAAATTTAGTTAGCTTAGGTTTTGTACATAAATAATCTCCTTTTGGAGCATGTGTGTTTTTTTTCCTTTTATAAGTAGAATAGTGTACATTTCGGCCTTCAACGAAATGTTTTGAGCCAGACTCCATAACGCAACAACTAAGGCACTAGAACTACTTGTTCTTGGCAGCTCGCAAGGAGCATGCCATCCCCTGTGGAGCCAAATGTTATCACATAAAGTTGTCAAGCGCTACAAGCTACTTCCATGAGTGAAAAGAACAACACTTAGAGCGACTCATTCAAGGACCAAAATCAATGGTTGAGCAAAGATTAAATCTAGGCCATAGATCTCATTGGGAGATATCAATGGTGGAAAATTGTCGAGGGAATCGAGATTTAGAAATAATTTTAATGTGAAACATTGAAAAGTACCAAAGGGTTGAAGCCTGAAGCACCTAATGAGAATCTGAGCCATCAATCAATAGGAGCCACGCGTCGCCATATCCTTCGCTCCGGATAAAAAAAGTGGAAGTCAAATGGATTTTGAGAATTGAAATTCCCGAAGCCCGATCTACGAAGCAAATTTCAGCCCGCCACCTGCTGTGCCTATATTGGTCATAGAAGAAGATCTCCATAACCTCTAGGAGTCAAAATTGACTCAAATAATTCGTTGGAACCTTCTAAGAATAATTATGGGTTTCAGGCCTTGTCCTGATCCCAATGAAGGCAGTTACTGAGAATGAGAGCGGTGGTTGAGGCCTCATCTTAGCACATAAATGGAAAGCCAGAAAAGGGTTGGCATAGTTGATCTCACCTCTAAAAGAGAGCTGCATGTGCATTCTCATAGAGAAGGCCCAGATGAAAGAGGTTGCATCTGACAATAGAAGACTATATCCACAATCTGACAGAGCAGACATCGACTGAAAACTTTGAATGCAACAATCATATCATACTCTTGATGGTTTCAACAATTCTACTTATATATAGACAGTTTTGATATTTTGTAAGGGTTGATGGTTGAGCTAGGCTACCTTATTGTAATATTTTGATGAAGAAAATTAGTTCTCTGGTTATGTTACTTGATTTGAGACTTCTTGATTAATCTAAGTCAGCCTTCTTTTTCCATCTTGTTTTCATCTGATACCGAGAGAGTTCATGATTGAATAATTCACATGGATTGTTTTAACTATATTATGATGAATGTTTGATTATAGTGTTGTTATAATGTCTTTAATTTTCCTTGAAAATTTGAATTCAAGAGAATATTTTGTTTGATTTTTTTCCTCCTTAGGTTGCTGGAAGACCTAATGTCCATAGAAGACCTCTACACTTTCTCACCAAAGTATTCCTCCTATTCACCTTTACTCCAACTTACTGACTGAATTCGATACAAGACCTAAATTGCTTGTGCATGCAAACCCAAATTTTTTGAGTTGGAAGGTTATTATATCGAGTCTTATCCATTTGACCCCCTTAAGACTCATTTACATTTACTGTATAAACTGATGGGTACTGGGCTTATCCTCACTAAATTCTAAGGGTGATTCCTAGTGCTAACAGTATGGGCCATATCTGTGTTCCATAAAGCGAGTGAGAGAAGATGATCTGGGAAGCCCACTACAGTCGGGTGGCAGGACACTTCAGCGTAGAAAAGACAGTGGCAATGCTACAAAAACATTTCTACTGGCTGAAACTTCGATAGGAGGTCAACAAGTATATCAGGTCCTGCATTGCCTTCATGATTTCCAAACCAACCACTAAGAAATAGTGCATGTACACCCCTTTGCCTACTCCTGACAGACCATGGGAATACATCAAAATGGACTACATGTTGGGCCTCCCTTCCACCAAGCAGGGAAATGACTGTGTTTTTGTGGTTTTGAATCGCTTTTCTAAGATGGTGATTCTGGTCACTTGCAAGAAGAGCATCACAGCAGAGGTCACTGTCAAGCTCTTCTTTGAACGAGTCTGGGTACATTTTGGAATCCCATAAACCATTGTCTTATATTGGGATAGTCGATTTCTCAGCACATTCTAGTCAAGCCTCTAGTCACTGCTAGACACCAGGCTCACCAAATCCATGACCTTCCACCCCTAGATAGATGGCCAAACCGAGGTCGTAAATCGAATGATCATGCATATCATATGAATGTATAATTCCAAGCAACCTCACACATGGGATGAGAGTCTCTCCTATGTTCAACATAGCTACAACCAAGCCCTGCATATCTCAACTGGACACAGCCCCCTTTAGGTGGGGCTGGGATTCCAACCATTGGGTCCCATAGATGTTTCACTACCCCTTGAGTTCACCTCGACCGACTCATCTCCTACTCCAAATGAAGTTAAAAAATCCACCCAATTCATTGAGCATATCCAGCACATCCTCCAATAGGTTCAGGATATCCTACAGAAGTCCAATGACAAATACAAGTAGCACCATGATCAACATCAGGTGCCACATAAGTTTTAGGTGGGCGACAAAGTTTGGTTGCACTTGAAGAAAGAGAGCCTTATAGGACCCCATAGAAATATTCTCCCACTCCATTATGGGTCATACACCATCACCAAGTTTGTGGGTGATAATACTTTTGAGATCAGCATTCCTCCTTTCCTTGGCTTGCACCAAATGTTTAATGTGGATATCCTTCGACCGTATTTCCCACCATTATTGGACACCTTAGAGATAACAGAACAACTAAAACCAATAGACATCAACCCTCACTGCATACAACAGACATCCAGTGATCATATTGTTTTCAAACAGATCAAGGGCACTCGCCACCAAAGGATCCATCTTTATCGAGTTTCCAAAGCAGGGCGACTCCTGCACCAAGGAAAGTGGCTCACCCGAGGCCAAATTCAGTAGAAATTTCCTCATCTGAATGGGGAACTCAACACAATGGATACCATTTCTTCCTAATGGGGGATTATTGATCCATATGTATTTCGATGGCCTCCCACCTATTCCAATTGGCTCATTTTGGCAGTTTTTTCCCTAGTTTTCGGGTCCCTGACTTGCGGGGCCATTATAAGGCCCTAAACAACACTTTTTAGGGCTCACCACAGTCATAATGAATACCCTCTTCAATATCTTTCCAATGAGCTATCATGCGACCTAAACAAAGATCATATGAAAAAGTTACGACCCCAGGAAGGTGATGTACTGACATACCCAAACGGGGCCCACATGACTTTTGGTGATTCATCTCCTAGGGTTAGGTTTTTTGGATGTTTAGGTTTTTTGTCTTTCTTGTTTATTGTAAAAAAATCCTTCAAAGCCTCATTGTAATCATCTTCTTCTGAATGAGCATAGCCATCACATCTCTTCTCAGAGATAAGCCACCACCATTCTAGCAAGCTTGTTTCCGCTGCATTTTACAGTTTCAGATTATTTCCTTATTGAATAGAAACTGGTTTTACTGTATTTCTGTTCTTCCATGTTAAGAATATTTTGATAATAATCTGTATTCATTTCGTTCTGCAAATATGTTTTTGATCAATAATCTTGGTGTATTGTATGATGTTTGAAGGTGAGCATAAAATATGTGATATGAATTTAAATTTGTATATTGGACATGCTATGGTATATAATCTTGGTGTATTTTATGATGTTTGATTTAGTGCAATTTTTTCATATCCATTTGTTGTCCTTACCTTTCCTCTTCATAGAAAATAAGGTGTTGAGTTAGTTTTGTGGCATTGTTAATTTTTTTCCATGTCATTTTTGCCATTTTATTTTCACATTGTATTTTTTCATTTATTTCTCTAGAATTAATCATGAGATGAATTTTGGGAGGTATTGAAATTTTTTTAACATAATCATGTTAGTAAATTGAAAAATGCATAAATGGTAGTTTTAGATGACTTTGTGCAATTATCCAACAAAATGTGAGTAATAACTTTGTAAATCACATGAAGATAAAATGGTGGATTTAAATTTGTTAAGATAAGGAATAAACTCTAAAATCAATAAGAATACTCAATCCTCATTTCATTAAATTAGTCTATTTGGTGATAATATAGACTTAAATCATGTTTCAAAAGTGTGATTATCAGTTTCCAAAAGAGTGATTATTGGTTTTCAAAAGGGTGACCGTTGGTTTCCAAAAGTTATATCATTGGTTTCCAATAGTGTGGTTACTAGTTTCCAAAATTACTTAGGGTGGGTGCAAGATAACCATGGTCTCTAATGATGCATTAGCTGCAACGAAAAATGGAAAAACAAAAATATTTTAACTTGGATGGATTATTCAAGGTACTTTTACAATGAATTTGAATATGGTGTAAAACGATGAAATGTAGGAAAATGAATTACTTTCTCAATATATAATTTTTATTTATATTTCTCAATATATAATTTTTATTTATAGAATTTGTGTATAACTATGTGAAACTTGAGTTTTTATAACAATGGTATGTTATTTTTCAAGAAAAATATAATGCATATGTTTTCATTAGTGCATGTGTTGAATATGATATGGGTGAGTGCAAGCTAATGATGGTCTCTCATGACACGTTAGTTGCAATGCAAACCTGGAAAAACAACAATCTGTTAACTTGGATGGATTACTCAAGGTACTTTTACAATAAATTTGAATATGGTGTAAGAAGATGAAGCATAGGAAATTGAATTAGCTTTCTGAATATACAAATTTTATTCATAGAAATTGTGAATAACTATGTCAAATTTAATTTTTTCTAATAGTGGTATCTTATTTTTCCAAAAAAATATAAGGTATATGTTTTTGTTCGTGTAGGTGTTGAGTACCTTAATGATGGAATTTGTTCCAAAAACTTGTACACTTATAGAGAACCCATTTTGTTGTGTAGTGTACTTTTTTGAAATTTTTAATATTAATTTAATATTTTTTTTAAATTATCAAAGTCAACATATGCCTGGAATTGCAATTTCTTTTGTTCGTGGAGGCTAAGAAGGTATTAAAATGATCAAAACAATATATATATTTTTTATATTGTAGATATCTATCTCCTCTAGTGTCACATATAATGCATTTGAAAAATGGTTAAGTCGAAAAAAAGTTATAGAAGAAATAAGAGAGGTATGTATTCTAGGATTTTGATATACGTGAAAACAAAAATAGATTAAAAGTAGTAAACATTATTAATTTAAAAAAAAAATCATATATTTGAAATAGGCATAGTCGACTCTATCTATGTCTATAGTTTCGTCAACAACTGAATTGTTTAGATTATATAAAAATAACGTCAAAGAAAGAGATATAGAGGGGTATTCACAAAAATGGAGGTTTTTATCAATTTGTAGACCGAACCACTAGGTTTGTCATCCCGAACCTAAATCTAAGCCAACCAAGTCAACATACACATTGTTAATCCCACCCAAAAAAAATTGAATTTAAAATAATGTGTGTGTGTTCTTAATATCACGCACACAGTGTAGGAACACGCACACACTCTTATAAGTCACTCCCTCGTCCCTCCCTCCCTCTCTCTCTCTCTCTCCTAAATCTACCCCCCCTCTCTATCTCCCTCTCACTCTCCCTCTCTACCCCCTGTCTATCTC